>OMNN01028271.1:45207-80352 GCA_900302755.1 Chromis chromis | reverse complement strand
AGCAACAACAAGTACAAATAGGCGATAATGAATACATTCCATATTTAAATGCATCTCATCTATCTGAAGTGCTGCAATGTAAAAGCAGCTCTGTATGCAAGTCCTCGTTGGTCATTCCCTGTCTCAGCCATGGGCACATCTGCTTGATCCTGTAAGTTATTTCATTGAAGTAATTTAATTTATTACTTCTATCCACAAATACTCGTCTGGCTGGCCTCTGTCTCTGTATTGCATGTTGGTCTTCATTTAGATAGTCCAAGTAGTCCATTCTCCCTCACAAACTACTAAGCAGAAGTTAAACCTGCCTCTTTGAAGGATTAATTTAAGCTTCAATTTAGTCCTAGAGTAACTCTAATCCTCCTTTTTGTAGTCAGTTTAGTTTAATCCAGAACAGCCTAAATCTAAGACTATTTTAAGATGTGTCTGTAGAAGTCACTTGGAGTTAAGAAAGCTCAAACAGGCATTTTAGTCTGGGACTAGGCTTAAGCCCTGTCTGTGAAACCGCCCCTACATGTACTAAGGTTAGGACAGAACTTCTGTTATCTGGGAGCAAGGACATTTTAGTGAGCAATGTGGTTCCTAATCCTACAAGGGGGAGGAAATGGAACCCAAGAGCAGCAGTGCAGGAGGCAGAGGTAGCTCTTAGGCATGCAGAAATAGTAGGAAATGTTCAATTTGGCCGGGGAGGCTTGGGGCTTAGCCCAGGCAAACCAGCGTGGAACAAAGCAGGGCGAAAGGAGAAAAGAAAGCTAATAGTGGAATAGGTGCATAGGCAAGAGGAACAGTTAAGGGGGGCAAAGGCCAAACAGGGAAAGTGGTTAAACTGGGAAGGTGTTGAGAAGAGGAAGCTTAGTTGGAGGGACCTGTGGAGTATGGAGGAAAGTCGTGTTAAATTTCTGATAGGGGCAACATATGATGTTTTGCCAACCCCCCAGAATCTAAGACTCTGGGTGGATGGCGACCAGTCATGTCCACTATGCTCAGTTACAGCAAGTTTAAAGCATATCTTGTCCGGTTGTAGAATTAGCTTATCACAAGGCCGGTATACATGGCGGCACAATCACGTGTTGAGAAGCCTATAGCTGCAGGTATTGAAGAGAGAAGAAAGCAGGTGAACTCTGGTGGTTTCAGAAAGGAGAAGTTAGTTGTGCAATTTGTTCGAGAGGGGGAGAAGAATAGAGGTGCTAAGCCAGGGAGGAGGCAGGGGGATGGCCGCCTGGTAGGAGCTAGTGATTGGGAAATGCATGTGGACTTGGGAGGAAAACTAGTTGTCCCCCAGGAAATAGTTTGTACAAATCTGAGGCCGGACATTGTTTTGTGGTCTGTGAGAGAAAAGATTGTGTATTTTATTGAGTTATAAAATTCAGTGGAGGCAGCTTATGAGAGGAAGAAGACTAGATATGCAGACTTAAAGACTGAATCAGAGCAGAGGGGATGGAAAACCAGGGTCCGCCCAGTTGAAGTGGGGTGTCAGGGTTTTGTTGCAGGGTCAGCTGTTTCACTTCTGAGGGAGCTGGGAGTGCATGGGCAGAATTTGAGGAAGACAGTGAGGGAGATGTCAGAAGAGGCTGCTAGAATGGATTAGGAGAAATAATAGAGGTTGGGGGTTGAAATAAAGGCAGTGAGGGAGTAGGAGGAAGCAGAGGACATGTTCATCTTTATGAAGATAAACATAGATATTATCATCAACTTATTGCGTTTGTTTAACGCTATGTAATCAATACAACCCTTGACCAGTTTGTTGTCCATCAGGCATCTTGCCAACCGTCCCTTGAAAAACAGAATCCCGTATTTAGCAACTAAATTACGCGTCGCGTATTGAGCCGAAACGGGACGCACGTCGTCCCGTATTACCGTGAAAATCAAAAATAGTCTGTAAAATGTCAATGGAATCAATGAATAACAGGGCGCTTTATGTGAACATTTACGGTAATCTTATTGCCAGCCCTCTCCTGCTCTGTGACCAATGAGCTGACAGCACACTCACACACGAGTATGACAATACAGAATCGGCTCATCTCATTGGTCGAGGTCCTGTTGCTTGCAAAGACGATACCGGCAGACAAGAAACTTCAACAAAGCAGCGTGGGTGACACGGACACCGCCGACGGTGCAAAAGTGCAGACCCGAATGGGAAACAGAAAACAGGTGGCTGGAAAAAGTGCACGATAATATCTATAAGTATCACTGCACTGTCTGCTGGCGCGCTTTTTCTGTAGCCCATGGTGGACTGTTTGATGTAAAACAGCATCCAGTGGTGTACACATTAAAAACGTGAGGGACAACAAAACCAGGGGAGTTTGTTGTCCACCAGGCAACGCCAGAGGCAGATATGGTATGTAAAAAAACAAGAATGATTTATTTTAACCCTCTGGTTAAGATTAATCTGGGAAAGTGCAATGAATATCAGCATTTTATGGCCAAAGATATGATAATGATAATATTATTGCTATTACTTGTTTAGTGTAACAAGCAAGTATAATTGATAGATGAATACATAAAATAATACATAAAAAATAAAACATAGATGAACAATTGATAAAGAACAGACATTACACTGTATACACACATATATACAACCTTACACATTACAAGTTCAAACAGTCCATAGACAGACAGACAGACAGACAGACAGACAGACAGACAGATAGATAGATAGATAGATAGATAGATAGATAGATAGATAGATAGATAGATAGATAGATAGATAGATAGATAGATAGATAGATAGATAGATAGATAGATAGATAGATATAGTATGCACTAACATGTATAGTGGTTTGTCTCTCCCTAGTGTGGTTTATTTTGTGGTTTACTGCATTCTCATCTGCTGCAAAGAGCCCAGGTAAGCAAGACCTGGGCCTGAAAATCTAGAAAACAGTTTTATTACTACCACTAGTATGTTTTATGTAATATCCATAACAATATACGTTCTATACTTTCTAAAATGTTAATCTTATTTTTTGTTTAGGAGGCGTTTCCCATGGAATCTTGTGCTGCTGGGAGTGTTTGTAAGTATTGATTGTTAGATTACGGGTCAAACAGAAAGATAGCTGCTGGCCCAGTGGTGAGGAGTTAGATAACATTTGAGTTGGTAGAGACTGGAAAAGTAAAACAAAAAAATAAATAAAAAATGTAGCCAGTAAGAAAGACAGTTCCCTAAAAAAAAAAGTCAGATCATATTCTGATATTCGTGTTTCATCTTGCAGACTCTCGCCTTGTCTTACATGACTGGAACAATTTCAAGGTTTGTTTTTGGCTCCAATTCTAACAATGCACCCAAACATCCAACTACAGTCCACTGTAATAATGACGTGCCACACCATGATAGACTCTATATGTATATCTTCTTGCTTTTAATCACTATATGTATCTTTTGCAGCTACTATGACACCAAAGCGGTGTTTCTTGCCATGGGAATAACAGCAGTAGTTTGTATAGCTGTGACAATCTTCTGCTTCCAAACCAAGGTAGATGGAGATGTAAACTGTCTCGCTGTAGCTCAGTAGCCTGTGGCTTGTCAGAGGATGTCTTTGTTGTCAGTGTAAAAGAACTCCTTTGTCTCGCATTACAATGGGGCACTGAGTTCTTTTAAATATTTATAACATTTTGGGATAAGATGTGAATCCAACTTCTCTTGTCTGATGCAACTCGAGATACATAAGTTACATTTTTGGTTGGTACATGACACTTTTTTTTTATATACCTTATTCTGATCCTCCTTCAAATTATTCTCACTGCTCTTTCATGTAGCTTGAAGCATATTAACTTCACTTTCATCCCGGTAATGGTGTGTTTCTCATCACAGGTGGACTTCACCTCCTGCGGCGGACTCCTCTGTATTGCTGCCGTTTTGCTCATGATCATTGGGATTGTTACGGCCGTCGTGCTCTCCTTCCAATATGTGAGGACTCTTTGGTCAAACCCTTTAATTTATTCTCTCTCTACTCGTATTTCTCAGTGTGAGGAGCAGCAGCCCAGAAGGGTGTATCTGTGTGACTGATTTCACATTCAGAGGCCTTTCTTATGTCACTCAACAGGTCCCTTGGCTGCATATGCTCTACGCTGCAATTGGAGCCATCGTTTACACTCTGGTGAGTCTACACTGACATGAATTCAAGGAGAGCATTCCAGCTTGGTATTACAGGGCTGTCGTTGAATAACAAGCGGCATAATAGCTCTTACGCTCTGAAATACAGAGTTTTTGGGTAGACCTAAACAATACGCTGACAACTAGCTCCACCACTTTGTCCTGATGTTGGCTGGTTCAGTCAAAACAAAACTGGATTATAAAGTTTCTCATGAAATTTCATAGCAAGCATTCTATTAAATCATGTAGTTGATCTACAGTTAATAAATAGAATTGACCACAGTGTGTCAAAAATGGAAAAAGTACACTCTCTGGGATACAGTACATGATCAATACATTTCATGGACATTTCCCACCCCATTTTAAGTTTTTTTTAGCTATGCTACAGGCTACGTAGGGATTATTCCATCCACCACTTTGACAGAGGATGAGATACCTCAACAACTGTTGGAGATTATGAGATTTTATAGACATTCAGTCAATATAACACTACGATCTGGTTGATATTTGCTGTTTTGACTGAAATGTTTTGAAATTTCTTTTGGATATTCTTATTTTTGTATACTTATACACACATTCATGCCCCCCCCACCTCAGGTTGGTTTGCACTAATGGTGGCGATGTCCTGACCTTTTGTCTTGCATCGTCAGACATAACATTGAATTTATCCTTATTTTGTTTATGATTTATCTTTAAACTTATTGTCCTTTAACATAGATGTGCTGGAGTCTCACAGGTGCAGGTGAAATCTTTGCTTGGTAGTTGTACATAAGGATTTGTTAAGATAGTCACAAACATGAAAATCTGATGAATATTATTAACATCTTTCCAGCTGTTATGTTGAGATATGTTTTTAACCAAAGTGCTTAACACGACAAAAAGTATTTAAGTTTTTCCTGCCTGTTAAAATCTTTGCTGCACTCACCACCACCCAAGCAGACAAAAGCTTGTTCCTTCTGTTATAACAAACCTTTTCCTTTCTCCTTATCCTGTGCTTAGTTTTTAGTGTACAACACTCAGCTTCTTATTGGAAATCGGGAGTTGGCCATCAGCCCAGAGGAGTACATCTATGGAGCACTCTCTCTCTACGTTGATATCGTTCACATCTTCCTCTTCATCCTTCAAGTCAGTGGAGCTGCAACTGACTAAGCCAATGGTCAGAGCACATTTAGTGTGGGCTTACGGTACATCGTGTTTGTTGATAGACATAATGCTACATATGTACACAAGTGTGTAAATTAGGATGCATCATTACTATTTATCAATGATGAAATTCTTAACTATAGTGTATATAGATTTATTTTTATGTCAGTAACACTTGAGCACTTTGTTGCACGGTATGAAACACAGCTGTAGGTGTGAATGACGAGAGACACTTAAGCTTTGCATTCTGTATAGTTGCAATTTAATATTTATGTGCATGTGAAACAATGTAGTCGCCTGAACTGTTACCCCATCAAAGTGAAATTATGAATGAATTACTTCACAGAGTTACCCTTATTAAGAATAAACCACCACCTCTGCCCCCAAAAGATGGAGACAAAGCAATTTATAGTATAAGAGCTTTTTTTATTATTATTACTTTCCGTGTTGTAATTACTTACAAAACAGCTGCAGTTACAGGCATACTGCTGGACACCACAATCATTAGTCCGACGTCTGTGCTGGTAGTAGAATGGACTAACATCTGTATTAAATTATTTTTTTTAACCTCTCCATAGAAAAAAAACTTAGACAAACACTGATTCAATTAAAAGATGAATTAGATGTGTGCAGCCTTCCAGTAACTGGGGTTAATGACTGGCCCCTTCCCTACTCTCTTTAATGTATCTGTTACTCGTTGTTGTTAGAAAACTATGCACACCGATCAATAAAGTTCACCCTACTGTTACAACTGCTTTATTCCTCCATCCTGATGGTTAATTATAGTGGCACGTTAGAGTCAGAGGGTGGCACTAGCTCCTATACTCTCTCCCTGCCTTGAGTGTCGATTAGTATTGTTTCCCTTCACCAGCATCTGTGTGTATTAGTCCAGTAGTGGAGGGTTCAAGGGGTCAGGCGCTTAGGGTCGCGTGGGAACATGGAGGTCTGACGCACGTTGTGGAGACCCAGGTACAGCATGCAGACTCTCTCCAGGCCTGTGGAGGACGACAGATCAATCACTGAACACATCTTTTTAACATTTTTAATGGTACCTCAAGCCATATTAATACTGACAGGAAAGGTTCAGTCCCCTACAAGTTCCCCCCAAAACATATGACATTCCTTACCAATGCCTCCGCCGCCATGTGGGGGAGCTCCAAAGCGGAAGGAGTCGATGTATGACTTGATTTTCTCCAGATCTGCAGTATCGCAAAAGAGAGGTGCAGTTTTAAAAAATGCTTGTAATGACTGAAAACTCTTTGCTTCTTTTCATTTCCGACTGTTAATCCAACACATTCCTGGTGTTTTAAGTGCCACTGATCACCAATAGAGGGAGACAAATCATTCATTAACAGAACCAAGTCTACACTTCCTCTTACCAATCTGGTGATGGGTGGCCCTTTCAGTCAGCAGCTGAGCGTCGTGGATTCTCTGAGCTCCAGACAGGATCTCCTCTCCCCTCATGAACATGTCATAGGAATTGGAGTATTTCTAGATTTAAAAAAAAAACAAAGAAACAAAAAAAACCCAATAAGAATCAGGGTATCTTCACATCTGTTTACCAAAGGAGGAAAAAGGACATGGAAGGTTTAAAGGACTGCAAGTCGACAACACTCTGTCTGGAAAGACATCGGACTACACAGAGAAAACTAAAGAAAGAAAAGGGCAACACGTTTGCCTACCTGAACTGGTTATAAAACGGGTGTTAAAAGCCAAATATAATTGTAACTATAGATTCAACTTAATTTAAAAACTTGTTAGCAGTACGGTGGCACTGCTGTGACACTGCCTGCAGCTTTCTCTGCTTTCTCAGGACATTATAAAAACTGTATTAATAATTAAGTTAAATTCTTAATGACTCTTCTACAGAGGCTTTTCTAGTCACAGTGCAAGTCTACCACATCAACCGTAAAACTAATCTGCAAAATATATGATACATTTGTTACTGAATCTTTTTTCTATGAATCTAATGTGTGTGTGTGTGTATATGTGAGTAGCGCCAGACTTACAGTGTTGTCAGGATCAGGCATCGTGTAAAAGGGTCTAACAGCCAGTGGGTACTTATCCAGCACATAGAAGTCCGTATCATACTGAAAAAGAAAAACAGAAGCTTGATACGAGCAGAAAATAGCAGCATGCACGAGGACTAATGAAGACTCAGGTGTTTCCTGTCTTCTTATTTATGTAACATAACTATGGGCTTGAATAATAACCTACTTGAAATACAGTTTTTGGTGATGTTGTAGGTTGCTCTGTTCTGCACTACAACTACAGCTCGAGGAGACATGATTTGATAATGTTTCTGGCGCCTAAAAGGCCTAAAAATCAGTGTCTTTGCCAACTTAACTAGAAACTTGTTTTTATTATGTACAGAGATTATTAAAGGCTATATTCAATTATTTCTAACTCCACCTCAAGAAACACCAAGTGGGGAATTCCCTGTGGCTCAGATGTTACGACTTGATAATTAGATCACCTTCAGTTTTCAGAACGCAGACAGCTGATATGCATAAGTGCTGATGTTCAAATATGCAAAAAAAAAAAATCAAGTAATAATGTGGGGTTTTTTCTATATGCTGACACCATGTTCTACAGCCAGTGTCTGATCAAGCAGTATTCATACTTCGACAGTTTGATATTCAGTGAAAGAAACATATTTCTAACATACCTTTTCCTTGACAAGACGGCCAAGCAGCTTTTCATTGGGCGTACTACACAACAACAAAAAGGGAATTCATTTTGTTACTTGTTACTGTATCTCACATTGTTCACCTGTAACCTTGCTGCAACTGAATATTGTACAGTTATTTAATTCTCTTTTACTGTTTTAGACTAACAGCATTACCAATAATCCAAGCATGTTCCAACTGTACTGTAAATAGTTAAGTAGAGCAGCTGTCACCACATGAATTACTGAAAAGCTGAGCTATTGATCTACTGTTTCACATCCTCCTATGTTCTCATGTGAAAATTTACTTCTGCTTTTATCAAATTAAATCATCTGACATGATGAGCGGTATGTAGGGCACCGGGCATCCAAAGTGTTCTGACCTGAGGTCGTCCTCGTCACCCATCTCCACACCAGCCTCACGCAGCATGGCCACGCCCTCGGTGTACTCCAGCCTCAGAGTGGGCTCCAGGAATTTGAAGGGCTCACTTGGAAACTGCTTGTTCACCGTCTGAATCTCTGTCTGGAAGCTGAAGCACAAACACAACTGTTTTGTTAACTGGAGGGGAAATTACATCAACTTAAATTCATTTCTTGCAGACTTATAACCATAACAACTCATTTTTTAACCCCGACTCTCAACCTAAACGTGATTTTACACTCCCTTAAACAGTCTTCACCTTAAAAGTTAATGATGTACGTTATTGGGGCTTGCTCTTTGTGACTGCCAGATTTATGTGCTCACAAATTAAGTAATTCAGGGACACTAAAACACAGATACACACAGTATAATATACTGTCCAAGGTTTCCATACTCCTACCCACTTGACAAATGCTTGACAAATTTGGCTGTTCACGTAACAAATGTCCCAATCCACATTTAATATTTAAGTCCTTAGGGTTTTGCAGTTTTGAAATAGTTTGTCTCTTTACTTATTCATTTATCATTAACTGTGTGATTTGTACTTAAATAGAAAAAAGGGACAATGCTAAATAAACCGCAATAACAAACACTATCATAAAAGACACAGAAGTTGCACCATTCAAAATCTTTTTAAAAGACATCTAACAATCAACATTTTAATACGTTGTCAAAGCAACATGAGATGACGAACGGAGCTCACAGAGAGTGACTCATCTGTGTCTGAAGTGCTGGAACATCAGTCAACAACACAATGCAAAATCATTTAATACGTCAAAGGAAACAGTCTGGAAAAGTCATGAGAACAAAAGTCAAACAGTCAAACCACCCTGAGAAAGAGGAACAGCAGTCACAAGCTGAAACTAACAAACATCACAGACAGTTCCAGAATCAGCTGCAGATAGTTTGCATATAACTTAATATGATCCACTGATTCAACAGTGTTTCAAAAAGTCATTTAGTTTATTTGATGTTCAGAAGTTTTATTTAGGAAGTGATAGTTGTAAGAGTTTGAGTGGTGCCCGTCTCTTCTGCCTTTCCAAACTCTAAAAAACAATTTAATACACGGATGAAATGCCAGAAATGCAGCAGGTTCCACGCCAATACTTCCCTTCTATTTAGTCATAGGCTGCTGAAGCTCTTTATGCCTGCTGCACTGATTTATACCACTAGGAGGCAATAAAGCCACATCATAACATTCTTTTGCTGGCAGTTCATTAGACACATTCACGCACTGAACTTCATCAGGACAGATGGCAGAAGGTGACAACAGTTAATCTGGATTCAGCTATTTAAATACTGTTACTCAGACATACACAGTTTGCCATCCACAAAATATCCACACCAGGAACTGATCCTGTCACCATTCAGTTCTTATTTAAATAGGAAGGAGAAACTTTAGCCTCTGTGGCAGGTAATTTCCATCACTTTTTGGTGCATTCATCACCTTACTCAGAGAAAGTTTGAGAGTAACAAACAGCCTACAAACTTATGAAGTCTAAACATCAACGCACTTTATAAATCCTGATGGCATCTTACTTGTCTCTCAGGCCCTTGAAGATTTGCACCATGGTGTCAGTGATGGAGTCAATCACCTCGTGGTAATGGTAGTTGAAGGCCATCTCAATATCCAGACCCACAAACTCAGTCAGGTGACGGTGGGTGTTGGAGTCCTCTGCCCTGAAAACTGAAATGATACAGATTTAATAATAGCGGCAAAACAAAGAAAACAGAAGTAAAAGAGAAGCAGAAGAAAAGTTTTGAGACATGGTGAAATTGCCTTTCATGCTGTGTTACTGGAATCGGATTGTGAACTCCTAAATGTGCACCTGATCAGATCACAAGGCAGAAGTTGATGTAAAGGTTGATTAAGTTCACAATCTGGCCTCTGAATTACCCAATAATACTTTAAGAAACAAGGACAATGTGTAAACACGCAAATAAGTGAAAGTATTTTTTCAAAAGAAAAGCTAAAGTGAATAGACCTATAGCTACTTTCACTTTATTGTTCTGTTCTCTGTATCCTTGACTGTGAAGTTCTTTGTACACCTTGTGTGACTGCTGTAAATTTAGACATTTCTGATTACCAACTTTGAACTTTGATCATGATTAAGACGTCACTTTGCTGACACCTGTGTGATGTTAATGATATGAAAACTGCAACATATATCTAGCCAGAGTTAATGGTCATACATAAGGAGGCTCTGTGGTGGCTGAAGGACCACACTCCATATTCTGTGACTGATCTTTGTTCTTTTCATTTACAGGTCCACAGGCTGCTGAAGGAGTCGGCACTCATACATGGAAACAGTTGATTAAGTGTATTTCTGCATCTACATATGGCTGAATTGTATGGAAATCAGACATGTGCACATGCACTCAACTTCACAATGATTGAGATTTATAAAACACAACCATGCATATAAATGACTTTATACAAGCATGTCTGAGACGAAGAGTGTACATGCATATTTCTGCTTCTTTATGCACACCAAGTTTTAGTGCGGAAGCTACAATGTGGTATGCGAGTGACCCCTGCATACATTTCCACACAGTTAAAAAAAAAAACACAGTTCCAAACATAGATATGATGCCATTTGCTCCTCTGTGCAGAAGACTCCGCTTGTTCCCTGGTGGACCTTTATAGCTGATTTCAGATAGTGGCACCTTAGCTGTGGAAGGTAATTTTAAACATACTTTCACTTCTAGCCAATAATATTTTGAGGAGAAGTGATCCCAATTCTCCTTAGATGCTGAATCAGTGTGACTGTAACTACGGCAACAGTGGTGAGTATATTGTTGCCTTAGAAGCAGTAATGACCTTAAGCCCTTTGATTTCTCTGGTGGAACTACACAGAAGCAAACAAAAACCACAGCCCAGTCAGTAGAATACTGAATGTGCATCTTTCTCCCAAATGGTTCATTTTTATCTTGGGCAAGGATCCTGCGCAGACTAAAAATCAGATACAAGTGGCAATCTAAAAAGGATGGCCATGTTTAAGATAAATACTGTATGTATACAATCAGATGGTGGCAGTGTTTGCTTAGCTGAAGAGCTTGCGGCTCTCTTAAAGTCTTTTACAAGTCCCATTGTGCCGCTAACACACTAAGCTCTACAGCAGCTCTGACCACAGTGGAAGCAACAGAGGGAGGTCTATTAAAGTTTAACAATCTAAACGCATTTGGAGCCATTTTAAAACTGTCATCTCAGTTAATAGGGTCTACATTTTTCATTATACTCTTGCTGCTCATTTTGCTGTTTGCCATAAGTAGTTTGCCGAAGTATGAGGCGACAGATGGGAGGCATTCTTACCTGGACCCACACAGAAGACCTTGTCAAAGTCAGCACAGATGCACATCTGCTTGTAGAGCTGGGGAGACTGGGCCAGGTAGGCGCTGGTTTTAAAGTAAGACACCGTGAAGACATTTGCTCCCCCTTCACTGGCAGCTGGAAGTGGACGACAACATCAACTTTTAGAAATTAAATTAGATTTTCACTGCCTCACAGGACAAAATGACCATTAACTACAAAGGCTGATAGAGCTTTTGATATACACAGCTGCCTCACTGAGGAAACTTCAATTTCTCATTTCAAAACCTTGACTCACCCCACCTAATGATGATATCGATCACTTGTTCAGTAGATGTTATAGTTAATTAGCCATCTTATAGTCATTTTTCTCTTTTTAGAAGAAAAAAATGTTTCTTTTCAGCGTACATTTTGTGATTTTGACAAACGCCATGAAAGGTAATTGATTTTTAACATTCAAATGAAAACAAACGCCTGGCATGTTATTGAGGACAATCAATATAGGTGTCAGGGTTACATAACAAAGGCCAGACTTATATAACACATCTGCGGCTGACATAGACGTCAGAAGGAATTATCTGATAGTTTCATGCCGTCTAGGGTGGGGGTTCACACACACACTGCACAAACAGTTCACTGTGTGTACTCTGGGTGTTGGCATGCAGGAAGATGCGGTTTCGCAAAGGGCACATGGTGTATATTCACGGGTGCCGCCAAAATAAAAAAAGAGCGGCAGTTTTGAATTTAGATGTGACAAGCGAAGTCACCATCATTGGCTCTTTAAGAAAAGAGGAAGTGAGAGTGACACAGGTTTCACCACAGTACATTTCAAATTTGAGAGGTACGTGGGAGGCTGAGCAGGAGACAAGATTATTGGGCTAGGTTGTAAGAATAACAGACAGGCTGCGTTCCAAACGGCGCACAGCTGCTGTCACAAAGTACTACTCTTTCATACATATGAGTATAATTGGGACATATACTTTGTCATAATGTTGTGCCTTAAACTTTGACAGTCGCAGTCTAATGTGCAAAATGAGCTTTCATCTGTCTGTGAGTTCTCAGCGGGCTCACATGCAATGTATGCATCTTAACTGCACAGTAGATTGTGGATCAGAAATGCCAGAAAAGCATGCTGGCTTGCGTATTGCAAAATCCAACTGGATGTAGTCGGACATCCTGGTATTTTAGGCATACTACATTTGATATAGTATGTATTGGGATGCAGTACATTGTTTTCTGCTGTACTATACAGTGTAGTAGTACAGATATTGGAACACACCCATAATCATCATGTTTGTAATTTACATCATAGTCACTTCCACCTACTTCATATAGAACCATTTATCCATTATCAAAACTATCTATGCTTTAAACAATGAACTACATGTTACCTAAGGATTTGAGTTTTTCTCAAGCTTGTTGAGTCTCCTCTTATACCCAATGTTGAAAAAATAATGCCAGGATAAGAAAGACACGATTCAAGGAAGAGCTCAAATAACTGTGTCTTCTGAATATTGGTGAGATTCCTGTCTGAATTCTAAGTTTCTTCTTTTCATTCAGACTTCCCCTGCTTCAGTAAAGTGAGATGAGGTCTTTTGGGAATGATCTTAAGGAAAGCCTCCCTTGTCCAATTAGAAAGGCGTAGTGGGGAAATGTGAAAGTAGATGGGCTGATGTGAGAGCTGGTCGATGCATCTAAATCCCCAGTGGGCTGGATTAAAATCCTCATTGGACTGAAGCAATAAAATTCTGTCTAATATCGCATCGTCTGTTGTTTGCTTAACGGTAGATGTGCATGACTGTTTTTGGGTTTTAAAACTTGGAAACCGTTTGTGAGCTTCAACTGAACTTCAGGTTTGTTTCCTGATTTGATTTGTAGTCTAGAACAGTCTGGAGGAAGTCAAGCTTACAACTGTCACACGATGACTCACAGGACACCTGTGGGAGGTGATATGAAATAAGTGTGCCTCTACTGAAATATTTAATGAGAAATGATTCACTACATGCTCAACTCAGTTTTCCCCCAGGGGTTGGATCAATGTGACAGAGAGTATGTTTTTTTTTTACCTGATATTATTTTAGGGGTCTGGATCTCCACAAAGCCCTTTTTGGTGAGGGTGTCTCTGAAGAGTTGGCACACTCCTGACTGCAGGCGAAAGATGGCCTGGCTGGTGGTCGTCTTTGGGAGGATACACACAAACAAACACAGCCACAAGCAGAGGGTCATTACCACACTTGCTGTGAGTCACTGGATTTATTACGCAATCATAACAGATGTGCAAAAACAAGACTGCCAATTTCTTTTCCAAGCACCTCCTGTCTACACGAAGGGTGAAACACTTATTTGCTGGCAAGGGCAAGACAAGCATTCAACCCCAGCAAGAGCCCCAGAAAGATAAAACCCATCATTATCAATGTAAATACTGAAACCAGGGCAGGGAGTAAAGTGAAACAGGAGATTACTGTAAAAACCTAATCCCCAAAACCCCCCAAAAGTGCGGCAGTTGGGCGATGGAGCACGTCCACACGCAAGAGAACACTCCCTAAAATCCACTGACTCATTTGAAATGACCACAAGATTTTCACAATTGAGCTTTACTGGCTTTCAACTTCAGTTATTACACATCATCTTGAAGACAGATCCTGGTCCTTTTGATACAAAACGTGCAGGTCTGTGTTAATTAAAAGGTTTCATTTCTCCCCCTTTCCCATCTAGACTGCTTGTCCAGTCCTGAATAGGATTCATCTGACGAACAGTTGGCAGAATGGAAAGGTGATAATGTCTAAATACCGGGAAGCTCATTAATCTGCAGACAATGCTTCAGGGCTGTCTGGCTGAAAGTTTTCCTTCATTTGCAATCTGGAGATGTAGCAAAAAGAAGAAGTGAAGAAAAGTGTAAAATGTTCCTGCTTAGAGACACTTTTGCCAAACCCTTTAGAAAGCAGTGGACCAAATAAACCATTCTGCCCTCACCTACGCTTATGACTCATTTGTGTGACATATTACACATCAGGCTGTACCCATGTTAAACATGAGAGAACAAACCTTAAACCAGCCTGTACAAGACCACACTCAGAAATTAGAAAGCACTTCCTGTTTACAGCCCGTGTGCAGTGAGTGGGTGTGATAGTGGGTAAGTAGCAGCACTGGCTGATGGTGTGGGGCCCTCATAAAATATACCTGAATGTGACGCCTCTGTGGCAAACAGCACTGGTTTGAAACCCAGCTGCGGTGAAGATCTGCCACAACCTGGTTTCAAAGCCTAAAATGTCACATTTGCCAATCATGAGCTCCCATTTCTCCCCCCCAAGCCCACCAATATGGCTTTTAAAAGTGCGTACACATAGACCACAGCTGGCTTCATTGCTCCCACACTTGCATGTGTCATTTGTGTGTATTTAGAGTGTCCACTAGAGGCCAAACATAGCATAATTTTGTTGTGAAATTCTGCTTTTTCAGAAACCATGGGGACACTTGAGGAACTTACAACATTGTGCATGTTGAGATGACAGCAGAGAAAACAGCAGAAGTGATATTGTAAATAGGTAATGAGTTGGAAAAGCTCTATGAGTTGAGTATAAGGTGGATGAAAACTGCTGCTGACTTCACTCTGTGCCTCCAATTAACATCACTCACTGATGTGCAGCCACACCAGAGGAGTTTTCTCAACCAAAATTCCCAAGAAATGCAAGATATTGAGGTAGCCATGATGCACATATGCATACACAGTTAATACAAGCCAGTAGACACTTCCATCATCAGCTGAATGATCAGGTTCTTTGTCTGAGGCATTTTACTGGATATGTGTTCTCAGCATTTGTATAATGGACTACAAGTCAACACGAGCAATATGATGGTGCACTGGAATTGCATCAATGGAAATTCTTCCTGTGATAACAAATTAGCCAAAACAATTAACTGATTAGTCAATCAACAGAAAATTTGAAATTATATTGCTGGTTGCAGCTTTTCCAATGTGACAATTTGTTAGTTTTCTTATGTGTAATAAACTGAATATAGTATGTTTAGATTTTGTCACTCAAAGAAAACAAGCTTTGTTTTCTACAGAAAATATAGATTTTTAACATTTCTGACATTTAATAGGGCAAATAAACAAATAATTAATCAAAAAATAACTTGCAGATTAACCCTCTGAACCCATAACCTGCCAGCAGGTTTCAAAGGCTCAACTGCTTAAAAAAAAAAAGGCAAAATGACACCATTTATCAAAGCCAGCCAGAAAATATAAAAACAGATACAATTGTTGGATTCTCAATTTTCCTAATGTTAATTGTAGTTTGTTGGGAAAATGAACCAAATCTAAGTTTAAGATTAGAACATCTAACCAAAATCCCTTTATTCTACATGTTTCATTTAAACATTTGCCAAAAATAAGCTCTCTAACCAAACTCTAATAATAATAATA
This sequence comes from Chromis chromis, assembly GCA_900302755.1. Classification (NCBI taxonomy): domain Eukaryota; kingdom Metazoa; phylum Chordata; class Actinopteri; family Pomacentridae; genus Chromis; species Chromis chromis. The sequence continues at coordinate 64,294 of OMNN01028271.1, read as the reverse complement.
GGGAAAAAATCTGGCGCTGCTCAGTGCAACTGTTGAGCCATTGGTGACTCAGCTGTGATCAACAGTGACAAAACAAAACATTAAAAACACTAAATTGTTAGATAAACTGGGCTGAACTGAAAATATTAGTACCAAAATTTCTATAGTGTAGTCACTATTTTTCCCAGTATTGCTAACATCTTTAAGCACTTCAAAAAAGTTGTACACGTTGATGACAGATCAGTTTCAGTTATTGTAAACTAACTAATGAAAGAAATTCAATTTTAGTTTTTTCATTTTTATGATTTATGGCACTGTAACTCTCTTATACTGCACAGAAGACATATTTGAGTTCTCTCTACTTCCAGACATTGGTGTGCTGTTTCCATGGGAGGTGTAGGACTTTATATTGCAGTGAAAATGGGCCCACAGTGAGTAAAAATAGGAGCAAGAAGAAACACACAGAAATTGCTTGGGGTTCAGAGGGTTAAACCATAAAAAAAGATGTCCATTAGTCACAGCCGTAAAACAGTCCTATAGTACATTTAACCTTGGAGTGATGCTTGTATACAGTGGCAACATTTCTTACATGTCTAGAATGCTGCAGCAGAGGAAGCCCTACTGTTAGGAGTCTATGAAGCACCAACTAGTCAGGATGAATGTCCAAAAAAACTGTAAGTCCAGCTGTCTTATGCAAACTTGATAAACACAAGTAAACATTTCCACTTTACTTATGGGTGAAGTGTCTCATGTTTAAGGATGGTCGAGTTACAAGGGGAGCTTCGTAGGAGCTAAATTATTATTGGAGGAGTTTTACAGTTCCCTTTTGGAGTGTCTGTCTGCCACTGTGGGAACCACTTTATAGCTTCACTGGGCTCTTAAGTGCAAAACTGATGACAGACCGTAGTCCGTGAGCTCAAAGTGCACAGTGTTACAGAAACAGGTGTTGTTGTGAAGCTTGTGAGGTACGTGGCTCTCTGCTGTGGTGTTGGTGCCTTCCTGCCAGCCGCATCATCATCGTGGGAGGCACATATCAAAACAATGAGACACTTTGTGGCTCGGTGTCTTCTGCTGCTCGCATAAGTTTAGCACGTCTCCCACACTGCACAAGATTCACAGCACCAGCCAGACTAAATCACAGACTATCTCTTTTACTTTAAAGGTCTAGAGGTTTGCTCAGTCTTTCGAAATACTGAGGTAGCTTATGTTGTTGCTTCCTGTCTCTTTAATGTAAAAAGACTTTATATTCCCCCTCCAATTGCTTTAACTTTTTAAATGTGCTGCTCAAGTTTCCTACATTACTAGATAGAATGTAAAAGATTAATGTTATTGTTACAGTGGCACTGGTTAATTTAAAAGGCACTGATAAAAAGTACCTTTAATAAAAAATTTGAATAACTTAATAAGTCCAACTTAAACAGATGTGGCTTCACGTATCAACAATTTTTTTTCATCTTATACATATGTCGCTTGCAATATTAGCTATATTGAGGCAAATTCAGGCTTTTTTCCACTATGTTTTTCTCAGGTCTGTTAGCAACTTACCCTGAGATCAATCACCCTGTTGTCCAGCTTGGTGTCCTGGTTAACTGTGGCTCTGCCTTCCTGAGGGCAAACAACAAACATCATCACATCACCAAAAGGCTACAGACTATGAAATATTCAACAGTGTTGAACTGTGCTGCTACTGTTCCTTACACAGAAGTCTTTGTGATCAGTCATGTGTAAATATTTTTAGAGGCTTTTCAAACCTCACAGGGAAGAAAATATATGAAATGCGCAATACAACAATTCTCAGTATAAAAAAAAACAGTTGCACAAAAAACTAAGACGAGGCAATCAGCCTGCAAAAACCCATATTGGTTAAGATGTTTTTTTTTTTTTTACTAATTGAGATGCAAACATTGTGTGCTGCAGAACTGCCATGCTCATACTGCTTAAATACCTATAACTAAAAACGCATCTAGTTACTTTGCTCCAAGCAGTAGCTATTGCAGGGTCAACTGCAAATAAAAGACATCTGCAATGTGGGACAACAGAGCAAAAATAGAGGGGAAAAAAAAACAAATGAAAAAGTAAATGTTTCATCACAGGAGGAACCGCTGCTTCCAGGGTCATGGATGTCAGGCTTCCTCAGAGGACCCGCTGGGGTTTGAGCTAATAGCCTGTGTCGCCACATCCTGCTCCAAACAGCCCCACGCAGAGGGACAAAATGTTAGATGGGCAGACAGTTAGATAGGCAGCGCTGTTGAGGCTTGTGTCTCTGGGGAAGGCAGGTGCTGCTACAAGTGTGTGACTGACATGCTGAATCCGTTCAGAAAACACCTGGGATGCTGCTGCAGCTGCAGAGATTAGCTTACTGGATAAACATGTACAGACTTTCAGCTGTCTTTGGTATGGTGAGACCCATATATTCATTTGCTCACAAGTGATATGGTAATACATAATCTGATATTGGATATGATGGATCAGCAGCTAAAGAACACCAATAGCTGTTGTTGTGTGACAATTGGTTTATTGCATCCATTACACATTATTGATTTAACAGCTTCTGCAGGAACACTACTAAAACATTTAACCACCTGTTTAAAGGACGCAGCATTTCCACTTGCACCTTTAGGGGCTGCAGCTAGTCCTGTTTAACAAGATACAAAATCTTCTCATTAGCTTTTAAAAGCTCTACAGTTGTTTAATGGTTACTGTGATGTGAGCAACACATACTGGGCCAAAATCTATAAAACTGGTTTCAAAAGAGAAATAATCATTTCTTAATGAAACAACAAGCAATCACACCTAAATTACTGTTAACCCAGGGATTTACACTCCTCAACAGCAGTCTCAAAGTTTAACAACCACCAAAAGTGTAGCTGGGAAAAAGAATGGCTTTTGAAATGCATGATGAATTTCTCAAATTATTCAACATCAATGCACGATTCCTTAATTTAATTGGAATTCGGAAATCTCCCTAAACACTGGCTGCTGGCTCTTATAAACACTGTGTGATGAAATCACCATTTGCATGAGTCAAACAAGGTGATTAGGTTTAATTACCCAATGCTTGACTCTGCCAAAAACACAAATCTCCACTCTCCTTGCTGAAAAATGCTTCACTTTAAAGGATGAAGTTAGTTCGCTGCATGAAAATGCATCAATTTTACTTGTGATATCAAGCATTTGGATAATTTAGGACTTAATTGTTAATTATTTTGTTATCACTTCCAAGTCAGACCAAACCTATCCATGCACATCATGAGACATAGTCAATGGACTCATGCACAGAGACAGTCAGCCCTTATTTCTCACATGGAAGGCTGATGTCAGAATTTTTTTAAGTACATTGTCTGAGAGAGTCTGGAGAACAGTCTACAGCAGTTTTTTTCTAGCTGAAACTGAAACTGTCTGAGCTGAGTGTTGCTGTGTAGATCCTTAACAAGACCTTAATCACCTACCTAGTGTCACTAACATGTCCTGCGATCATTCTCAACTCTTGTGTGTTGCTTTATTGAGAAGAATGAATAAGCCAATACTTCACATTAGGAGGTAGAGAAAATGGCACTGGAGAATCTCCAGTAATGAGGATCTTGACTAAGGTGTGCTTCTCATTCCCCCTCATCCATCCCTACATTCATCCTCACCTCTTCTCCCTCTCCATCAGGCCTGACAGCATCCTCCAGCTGCAGGGGGAGACGAGGCTCTGCTTGGCTGATGACAAAAATCTGAGAGGAGAAAGAAAATAAAGAGCATTAACAGTGTGACAAACCACCGATGTTTCCTCTAGAGAATGGAAAGTACCTGGACTTCATATTCACACTTAAGAAGTCAAAGCGAAAAAAGTGAAAGCCTCATCTTATAAAACCTCATCTAAGTGTGAGATTCACTACGTGTTAAAACAGTTGGGTTAAAAGTGTTTTCATGTTGCTGAATCTGTTTCCACTGTCACAGAGTTGGTGTTGTATTGAAATGCCTCTCACCTTTGACATTTGATGTATGTACTACATTAAGGAACATTAGCATAGTGTCACCTGCTGTATAAATACGGGTGATGTATTGGAGTAGCTAATGATCATGTATTGTGTTGAGTGAAGAGTTGAAAGGAAGAATTACATGCTGAATGCACCGCTGTGAGGCTGTGTTTATATGCTTGCATGACACCTGTGTGGTTGCTGTATGAAATGTGCACCTGCATATACGATATGAATCATGCTCACTTGTCTAGGTGCAAAAATACTGTATGTGCTGGCAGGGAGAACATACAATTTTGTGCACTTATATTTAAATGCATTATGGTGCATAAAACAGGGCTGTATTGTCTTCTCTCTGTTTACCTGTGTGTTAAGAACTGTCCATGTGTGCGTGTGTTTGAGGACTGTAGTTAAAGTATGCCTACCCTCTCAATGTGGAGCTCAACGTCCTGCTGGGAACAGCTTTCGATCTTCTGCTCCACTTTCCTCACCGACGCCTCCACGTCTACGATGCTCTCCTTGGTGATGCTGGTGGAAGCGAAGAGGGTGGAGTGTAAACAACGCATAGCACTTAGAAAACAAACTCAATCTGTTTGGGAGGACAACTGTGCAAAAAACCACGTTTCCATTAAACTATGACCGATGTTTGCAGACAAGCTTCTACATTTTTCATGGTGTGATGTGCAGGGGATAGTGTGGGATTTGGGTGAGTGATTTTTCGACTGGGCGGTGTTATTTTTTTTGTTTTTTGCTTCTTCAATGACATTTGGGTTAGATACTACAAAAGGTTGCGGCTTTCATAACAAAACCGATATCCCAGCTTTCCCAGCTCAACACAATCATGTGTCGACTTTCGTTAGGCTTGAATCAACAGACCGCAACAGAGTAGAAAATGTTTCACTGCTTCCACACATCTTTTTTTAGACAAATGGTTGTCTGTAATGGAATGGCTCATCTTGCTAGGGAAAAAAACACACCATTACACCACAATTTTACCCACTTCAAAATAGATTCTAGGACTCTAAAATGATTCCTGTCACCACCATATTTCTCAAAGGTGTCTATTTCACTTTTGGCTTTTAGAAAATCTCATCTGGTGGCATCACACTGTGCTTTTTAGAAGTATAAAGGCCCTATTTGGCCCAACTGTCGATCAAATGGTTGCGCAATTAAACCAGTAACAGCTCATTTCAAGACAGATGAGGGGGTGCATTATAGTAATGTGCATAATCACAAAAATCTGATTGGTTTAATAATTTTATATCAGTTACAAAGGACAAAAAGTAAATAAAGAGAAGCAGTAGAGCTAGAGGGGGATCTGTGAGCTTTGAGAAAACGTGCATTATACTGCAGCTCTTGGGAAGTACCCAGCTCACCAACAAAAACAGTGTGATATTGAGAAAGGGAGTTAGAATTTCCCCATTATACATTCAAGTGAAAGTAAACTGCAGCGTACGAGGGGAACCCATTTTTAATTTTGTCACAGTGGGTTTCCAAAACAATGTACCACCTTCCTACACAGGCCTCTCATTGAAACCCAGAGTATCATCTGAGATATGAGGAACAACACCCACTGTCATACAGTGCAAGGCCAGATGGGGAAACCTGCTGTAATCCTTCACTCCTCCTCATTAAAAAGCAGTAATGAGGGACTGAACACTAGTGTACTGCTGTCCCTTCAGCTCCACGACAGCTGCCACCATAGTCCTTCTCCACCAGTAGGGGATCAGTTAGATAAATAAATCCCCACATTAATAACCTCCTCTGCAGGGCCCAGAGGCGGGTGACAACACATTGAGCACAGACTGAGGAGAAAAGACTTATTAATTCAAGTTTGAAATTTGACAATATCACATGGAGAGGAGACGATTCAGAGATCAAAAGGAAGATAGAAGTCTTTCGCATTGAATCGGCCTCCCACCAAGGATAAACAACATGGTTGCTTGTGGAATCCTGCTTGCAAACAGAATTCAATTTGTGTCAAATATTATAAGATGAAAATGACTTAATACAGTCACTCTGGATCTCTGGAGAGAATCAGTAGTTTTGGTCACAATGCTACAATTGGAGTTACTCTATTCTTAGACATTAGCCCATGTAAAAATGATACAGAAAGCCCATATTCTAACAATGTTCAACACCGTTAAATAACGCGTGGGATAAATAATAGGAAAGACTAGACAAGGGTCTATCATTTAAAATGAGAGACCAACATATACAAAAATGAGTCTAAACCACCCTCACACATATCAAACTCACACTATCCTGCAAGGCTTTTACCAGTTGTTTACTCCAAGAAAGACTGAAAAGGCCAAAAAAAAAGAATCGAAGAACAAAGTGGAGGAAACCAACACTGTTTTCCTGTTTCATCCAGGACACCTGCTGTTGTCTGATGCGGTGTGAGATCAGCACTATTCTGCAAGCTGTGACACGCCAATCATTACATTTATCATGAAAATGAGTATTATTAAGCTATTAAAGGGTCAACTCACTCATGTAATGTAACTCATGTAGTTTGGAACAATAGGGCTGCTGCTCTCACTGAATAGCGTGGGTTTTACACACCACATGCTGTGATTATTTCAAACATGCCAAAGACTCGGATACTACATTGAATTAAACCAGCCAACTGCACAGCAAACAACGAGGAGACCTGACTGATGTTATTCCAGTTTCAGCGGCCAGCTCAGCCAACAGCTCTCATCTGCTTTACACTCAGCACTTTCGAGGTACTTGAGCAGAGTCAAGGTCTCAGAGCCTGGAGATCACTTAATTAAACTGTGTGAGTGAGAGCAGGATGACTTGGACATACAATACATGAAAGGAGACTTCTCCTGCAATGTCATCTCTGGCCTCGGCCTGATTATGAGAGGATTTTCTTGTAATCCAGAGTCTCACTCAGCTTGTCAATCATCGCACCAAAGTGTGTGAAACTGAATGAGGTGCCGAGAGACCACAGGAACTGATAGTTCCACCTGTTCTTAAAGATAAATATAAAAAGCACATATCATTTTGATAGTAACACCAACGTCCAGAAACCTTCCTGGGGTACATTAAACTGCAGCGTGACTTTGCTGTTTTTAAGTTTTGATGTAAGACACTGTTGTCTTGGCAACTGTGTCATCACTTTCACTTGTTTTGCTGTTAGGCGGCAAGATTTTGCAATACAATTTAACTGTCCAACCACAACATTGCAGAACCAGATTGTGGAACTGCTGCACATAAAAGAAATCATCCGTTACAGAAATATAGTGACACGTGAGTGGAACAAAGAACGCAATATGTTGTGACATATAGCAAGCTATTACACAATTTTAAACAAATTACAGGTTGAAATTGCTTGCCCTCCCTTGCCTGTGTCCATTGCCTTTATGAAGCTACAAAACTAAATAGGAATAATGGCAGTTAGCAGATTGCCTCAGTGACCATTTAAAGGGAACTATGGCACAGTCAGGGTATTGTGACAGCTTACAAAGTGGGGTCAGTGTGTTCAGTCAGCTGAGGTCAGGACTCGGGTCTGAGCAGCGGTGACCTCGCCCTCATTAGAAAAATGTACTTATGTTTGGGTTAAGTTTATTGTCAACCTTCAGAATACTGCAACAGCCAGCCACAAGGCTCCTTAGGTCTCATTTATGAAACATGAATATAATAAGTGTAAGTAAAATGGTAATTTATGCACATGTGGGTAGTCATCAAACATTTAGTAGCTCTGACTTGTTTACATATGACTCAGGCAGGTGTGTGCATCAACACCATCATTCATTACTTACCTCTTTCATTAAGTCTTGTGTTTTTAATAAATCAAGCTGTAGCGAATTAATGCCAATGTTTTCATAAGCATTACATGTAATGAATATTTATATTGTTGTTTATTATATATTCTCTGTTATAAAACAGCCTGCTTGTATATTCTCTATAATGTAACAGACTGTTTTGGAAAAACTATTCCCCTGATCACTACAGAATGATGAGGGGAAGACAGGCGCTGGGGAGGGAGACTTTGGTCAACTCACAGAGGTACTTCAGCAAAGTAAAGGTAGCAGAGCCCGCGAATGTTATTGAGCACATCTCCACAGAGGTTTGACACTGCTTGTGTTGTGTTGTGCCGTCTGGTTGACAGCTTTCCATCAAATCATTTTCTGTCAACTTTTCATATGATTCTCTGGAAGAATAATACGGCATTCACCGTGTTTGAGAGCTTGTAAGGACACCACTACTACCAACTAAACCACAGGTATGTTTTAAGCAGCAATCATTTCTGCAATCTCTGCATTGCTCAAGTTCAGTATTATCCAATGTCATAACTGCCATTTTGGTCTGGCAGATTACACTTGTGGGTGTTACGCTTTGCCAAATTTAGCAATATCTAAGGAGATGCCATTTGAGTAATGCACGATAATTAAGATCTTCCCCATTAAATAGACCAAATCCTGGGCGTACTGTAAAACAAATGCTCGTTTTGAAATGAATTCACTGCACGTTTTACTAAATTACCTGAATTGCATCATAAATGTTCTTCTATGTGGATTTTAAGTCCCAATATTGATTTACTTTCACATGAGCCCCCTTGCGAACCTCTAATACCAGCCTAAAGCAGCAATATTATCAGCCTTACCGGCTTTATTTCTTTTAATAAAGTCCACATCCACTGATAGTTGAGTCATTCATAGCCCGCCAGTAATGGGCTACAATTTGGCTGCTAACATGACTAATGATGCCTGGCTCTTAAGTATTTCTTCCTCCTCTGATCCGAGCTGCCATATCTGCCATCTCGACAGGAACTGCTCCATTAAAACACTGCTGTATTCCACCCTGTTAAAAGCCAGTTTTTGCTGTCAAGTGAAAAATGATTGATCTCACCACCCTCCACCTCACCCCGAATGTGTGAAAATGGATCGGTGGACGATTAGGGCCCAGGATTTTCCCACCATTGTTTCGGCCCTCTCTGACAGGAAGAATAGTCTCTGGACTTACTTTGCGGCAAACTTGACCATCTGCTTGCTGGCACGATCTCCCACTGCGACCAGTGCCTGCACGTTGAACTGCTGCTGACGCAAGACCAAGAAGCATTGCTTCCCTGAAAGCAAAACAACAACAACAAAAGATAGTGGCGGGCTGTTAAGATGCAAACTTAACTGGCTTGTCACAATAAAACCCTGGGCACTCTGTTTGAAGCCTAGTAAGCTTGTTCAGTCAAAGAAGGCTGTGTGTGTGTGTGACTCAAGCTAAAGAAAGTATCCCCCCAGCTGTAGGGATCAGGTAAAGTGTCAAATATTTGTGAACAGAGCCTTGTCTTTGAAGAGCAATGTGTGGAGAAAGACTGATTGCTGCCTTCCTATCAAACATACGCACACACCTAGGAATAGTGTAAACAAGTTAGCCAACAAAAATTCAGGGCAGTAGATAACCGGACCACCCAGGTACTTTGATGTTTGTTCCCTGTGAGAATGGGGGTGGCTGGTGGGGATCATAGCATTGCAAAAATCCCACCAACAGATGCACCTCATCCCACACTAAATCAGGATGTTGTTCTGCTCACACGGACATCCTACAGCGAGCAGTGAGAATGAAGACACGAGTGGAGAGGAAGTGACTCTTGACTCTGGAAGTTATTGTGAAAGGAAATGGCTAAAAGACCATCATCACTGTGGCGTGAGTTAATTAATAATCAAAATTTTAGCACTGCAGAAAGAAGGCTTGATGTTTTACCCAGGGGAGTAATAACCAGGCAAAGTGCAGTGGGTTCCCTGTATTCAAATAGAGCAGCTTCACGACTGCCAGTAGCTAGAACCCAGCAAGGCGAGGATATCTGATCTTTCAGTTGGCAGAAACGTGCTAGTCTGACAATGATATCAAAAACACCCTTGGGTTGTCAAACTGCTTAACATGGAGGAAAAACAACTGACGTGTAAGTGCACACAATCCTAAAAAAAAAGTAACTAATCTAGAAAATGTTGCTAAAGTCTTAACAAATTCTAAATTTATTCTGGGGCTGTTTGGTGTGTTATCGCACAATAAAAGCTGTTTTTAATGCAGGCCTTCAGTGTTGAACCCAAAGGGAATAACGTCAGTCATTTAGGTCCTAAGAAATCAACAACACCCAGGTGAAATTGACTGGTATTGCTGTTTGATGTTGAAGAGAAAGGAGGGCTGTGGAGAAGTGGCCCAAGGGCAGATGTTTCAGACTTTTCAGTATCGTATACTGAGGATTAGAACAGAGGGCATCTAATCTTGGCTGGTTGTCTCTTTCACAGTAAAGAAAGTCATTCTAAACCAGAATAAGGTGAACAAAGGGGGCAGGTCTCACCTTTTGCTCGGCTGGTGTGGACTCGGGCACGCAGCCAGATCAGCTGGTCAGCTTTCTCAGGAGTAAGGTCTTGGACCCGCACCAATTCCCTGTCTGGCTCACACAGACGCAGACACACACACAAACATTTTATTACTTCAAAAGAGTTTTTTTCTCCATTTCCCCGCCTCTGTGTAAAGAATCTCACCTCCACCCCTCCTGCTCTTCCCTACATATTCCCAAAGGCAGAAAGAAATGTGAATAAGCATGCATGTGCATGTGGAGAAGTACGCACAATAAAATGCTCAAATTACAGGCATGCCTAATAAATAAGACACACTAGGAGGCCTGCTGAAAGCTGTCGAGCTCACCTATTCTCTCTGGGCTTTATGACAAATTGACTCTAGTTTCACCTGTATCACTCAGAGGCATGCTTACTCCTTATTATCAGTGAGCAGAGGAGGCAGACACCAAGGCTACACCAGAGAAAACAGAGCCGCCCTTTTGGCTGAGAACTCTGCATCAACCCACATGAAAGCCCTCACCCTTCTCCTCCCCCACGGCTGAGTTTGGCATGCAGGTGAGGGAGGCCCCACTTTGTTTGCTGCCACTGAGGCTGAAAGAGCATCTAGACAGATGGACGACGTCGACAGGTCTGCCTGCTGCCTCATTCATCGGGGAGCTATCAAACACTATTAGTTACCGCAATTATCACTGACATCGCTGTAATCATGACGCAAGATGACACCTCGAGCATTTTTTATGATGTTTATCACTTGTAATCGTGTTAAATCAGTGTGTTTGACAGCCAGATTAAGGTAATCTGAGAAGTTCCTGATCAGGATGACATCTTGTAACAAAACATTCTGTACAGTGAAATATGGCATTCACGTCTTTTCACCTATATAACCTGTGTTCCTCAACAATGTGACTGAGAATTGCTGACTTCATCAAGTGTAGTTCTTATTTTATGGCTGTAAAACTCTGAATGTTACATGTTCTGCACGTTCAGATGCAATCAGATTAACAGAGAGTGTTCTTGTGTCTTAATACAATGTGAAGATAGTGAACAGCTCAGCCACATTAAATGCTTTGGAAAAGACCTTGTACCTCTAGCATCATTTGCAGCTTTGTTTTTTAGGTACTACCACAAAGTCAAATAAACAATACATCCTGGTAAGAAACAATTAGATAGAAAAAGATACAGCACTTTGTAATGCAATGAGTTTTGAGGGAAATGTATTCTTCTTCTTATAAGCATCACATGATTGACAGGAAACTGAGCTGTACAAAGACAAATGTTTTTTTCTTAACTTGAACCAATATTAAAACAGCATTTGTTCGCATCAAAGGAAGTCTTTGTGTTTACTGCATGTGCTCTATTATCTCACTCTGTAAATCTGTTTCTCACACTTTGTGACAAAGAACGTTAACTCGTCTCAAATGCATATTTTTCTTTCTGTGCAGACTCACGTAGGAAAAGAGACGAGAGCTTTTACACAATGAAATATGCACGTCTGAGTGTCCAATTTGATGCACTGACACAGGAGCAAAATGTCAGTTCTACTAACCTATTTTCACATGTTCGTGAAACAATAAATATCACAACATATGAGAGAAAACTGGGTCTATCTGATCATTAAAGTGAGTGTTGGGTGAAAGAAGTAGCAGCCATACTAACCCAGTTTTTGTTGGGACTGGACCATAGCTGACACACCATATCGGTCCTTGGCAAAGTCCTTAAAGAATAAAAGCACAAGAGCTTAGCAGTTGAGATCATTTCACGGAAGCAATAAATACAACTTATTTTAGCATCTCCATGTGGACTTTCTATTGTTTTCAGAGACAGTTTGGTTTTGTAAGTGTTTGACGTCTGTCTGTCTGCTACATCGGAGATAACAGACAGACAGAACAAGTAATGGGGCTTATGGAAAGACTGTGGAACAGAAAACACAAACTCAAGAGTTAAGAGAGCAGGTATTTGCATGCAAGTAGTTGCAAATGTGTGAAATCAGAAGGTGAATCAAAGTCTGAGCGAGTAACTGGTCATACAGGATGAGTACTGTGATCTGTCGCGCATACTTACATCTTCCTCTGTGGTTTGTTGTTCAGCAGTCTGAAACACAAACAGGCGACAGGGATTTAAAGGGCATTGCCGATAGCCAGGAAATAACAACAAGAGGACTATCTATTAAATTCAAAAAATGAAAAATGTTCAAATGGAGCGGCTTAAAATGTTTTGCTACAACAGTCATGCAAATTGTGTTTTCATCTTGTGCTATCAGGGATTTGAATAAAATTAATAAATCATAGCTCAGTCATAGAGCCGAGCCTTAGATCCCTTAAATGCACAGCTCCTTCACGCGTTACTCCAACACATCATAGACAATGAGTAATGGCAGCAGGAGATATTGCTTTGTAATAGAAACAGCATAAGTGGACAGATATTCTTTATCTCTGCACTGACTTCTAGGCAAATGACTCCCAGAGTACGATGAGACCGAGTCTTGGCAAAGTTACAGTTCCATTTCCTATGTAAATTGATATTGGTGTATGGGAATGGCTGGTGGCAGTGGAGTGAATTGGAATCACCCATCCTTCACATTATAATCCAGTCACATGATGGATGATATTGCAGCTTATGATCAACTGAATATGGACCTGCTGTAGCCATGAAGCAACCGAGACACATCGGTCCCACAAAAGTGACAAGTGTTAGCTGAGGAAGTGCACAGCAGAAAATAACACAGGCAACACTCAAGTCAATAAACATTCAACTCAGCTTTCAGGTCTTCCCCTAGGCAATGCTTACTATGCTACACCGATGCAGGCAGCGATAGCCAGTGGATTAAACAGTGACAGCGCCTGCTTCTTCCATGAAACATGCTGACTGGGTGAATTCAGCTGGAAGACAGGATTTTTTGCTGCTTTCACCTAGCAATGTCACTAGAGGTATGACACAACGATGCACAGGGTGTCAAACTAGGTGACACACTTTCAAAACATTGCCTTATTTATATTCGGCACATTTATCTTTCAAGGAATGCCTCAGGAAAAAACGTAGGCCGGTACAGATAAGGATGCTGATACTGACATCATTAGGTTAATTAGGCATCAAACACATGTTATCAATCTACATATTTGATACTTAAAGCTACTTCTGTTACTGCAGGGCTTCAAATGAAAGCAGTGTCAAGCCTTTACTGTGAGAACCAGCAGTGTTGACTATGCCATCAGTTAGCTAATGTCAATAAAGACTGACTCGATACTTTGTTTTTTCCAAGAAGTACTGTATATTTAGGTCATTTGGAAAAAAAACTGCACTGATAAAGAAACATCAGATTTTTTTTGTATGGTTAATAAATACCAGCAGTGACACAGAAAAGAGGACAGACATTAAATCTTGTTTAGTTTAGTAACTGCAGTGCAAAGAAAAAGAGGAGTTACAGTAAGGTAAAAAAAAATAAGCACATCACATGGAAATTGTTGACTTCTTCATCGTATTTGAACAAGCAAATACTCCACTCTCTTTAAGACAGTGCCTACAGATGAAGGCTGTATACTCAAACAAATTACAAAATCTTGAAATTCTGTAGTCATTTCCAAAATATAAGCACATTCCCTGCAAGTTTTGCTCGAGTAGTGCAGATCTGCATCAGAATTTAATGGATTCTTCCTGTGCCCATGCTTGATTCCATGTTGTGAAACTCAGCTTGGTAGGTTTTGTGTATCCTTGCTGACAAACAGACAAACCAACAGCATTAATCACAAATCTCTACATCGGCTCACACCCTGGCAAGGGAATAAAAAAATAAAAACAGATCAGTCACATGGAAAAAAAGAAGCACTCCTACATTTATCACATCTTCAGATTCACAAAATTAGAGTCAGGGGTTCCAACTTAGGTGCCAATGATTAGGGACTGGCAGGTGTAACCTGTCTATTTTAAACTTCCAATGTCTAGGGTCTGGCGTTCTCTTGAAGCTATTGAAGTGTGTGATGTCATGATGCCAAGATCTAAAGAGTTCTCTAAGGCTTACAAAAAAGGCTATTGATGCCTTTGAGTCTGGCGAGGGATTTTAAAACTCCCACTGTAAAGAAAATCATCTACAAGCGGCATAGTTTTTAATTTGACTGGCTGTCCCAAAAGATTCAGTCCAAATGCAGACAGATTGATTCAAAAAGACGTTTCAAGAACCCCAAAATATCACCACAATCTACAGGTAACTTCACAACTGTTGGAGTCAAAGTCCATGTATCGACAATCGGAAAGAGACTGCACAGATTTGACCTTCCTGGGAGGCGTGCCAGGAAAAAGTTGTTGCTGACCAAAAAGAACACTAGAGCAAAACTAGAATTTCAACACACAGGCAAAAACCAGGCCTTCTCGAAAAAATGTGCTCTAGAGAGTCGAATCAAAGACAGAGTTATCTGGCATAGACCAAAGTATGGGGGTGCAAATGTTTTAATTTCACTGCCTCGGGGACTGGGCAGCTTGCAGTCATTGATTCAACTATGAACTCTGCATCATATCAAAGAGTGTTTACAATTTCAGCAAGCCAATGTCAGAACCTGACAGACAACACTTATAAGAAGATATTTCTGCTAGAACCAAGAATGTACTTACTTTTTCTGAAGAAGAAGATTACATCTTTTGACATTTTTGTCTAATGAACTATTGAAAAAGCTTTTTTTTTTCCCCTTGCGATGTTATTCAAATATACAATCTTTATTAATAGTTACTGTTTCGAAGGATAAGATTTGAAACTTGGGAAACTGACACCACTGGTAGGTACCACCACTGGGATCCAGAATTTGCAGAGAAGAAAACTGGATGGCCAAAGTTTACTAAAGTTCAGAAATGTCTGAAACAAGCAGCATCCAGTATAAGGTTGGGCAATGTCTACAGAACTGGTATATGACAATGATATGGCATCGAGGGCACAATATATCCAGCTGCCTCTCCATCTCGAAGTGCATAACTGTAGCCAACCATTGCAACAAGGGTGAACTTTGCATCCTTGTTCTGCTCTGCAGCCTCAGTGTCATATACCCCTTTTCCACCAAGAACCAGGTGCTAGTTCAGTGCTGGTGCTAGTGCTTAATTGGTCCAAATCTCGTTCCTCCTAAGAACCGCTTTCTTTTCCATTGGCAAGGAGCCAAGTTGGAGCCACACCATTGCGTCACTGTAAAACGACTACGCTTGCATCAATTACATAGCAGTTAAACAAACACAATAAGTTGATGATGATATCGATCTTTATCTTTATAAAGATAAACATCTTTATAAAGATAAAGATCTTACTATGTTAAGTGCTATGAGATGACATATGTTGTAAATATGAGCTATATAAATTAAATTAAATTGAATTGAATTGAATTGAATAGATCAGGCGGAGGTCCGTGAGGCGGAGGTCGCCTGTTGCCCAGGCACATCCGCGATCGCGCTTACTGGTGGGACACAACTGTACCGGATGTCAGTGCACAACAGTTTGTGCAAAACTTCCGTGAGTCATTCCAATATATCTGCGATCGGACCAGGGACGCCCTGGCGAAAAAGGACACAAATTACCACTTGTGTGTCCCTTTCCACCGCTGATCGTTGGTCACGATAACCCCGCCCCCAGCCCCTGATGTACTCGGTGCTTAGCTCTGGCCCAGCAAAGAGTTGGTGCTTGCTAAGCACTATTTTTTAGCACCTGGAGCCGGTGCTTACGCGGTGGAAACACAAACAACTGGTGCTAAGTCAGGCAGTGGCTCCGAACTAGAACTGGAACCAGCTCGGTGAAAAAGGGGTAATAGTGGCACATGAACCAGTTATAAACATGTTACTGTTTGGACTTGACTCCAGCTCACAGCAGATCTATTGGAGAGCAGTACAAGGTTTTCTGTTGCCAGCTACAGTCCAAGACTTTGGAGTTGGAGTCCGTCTGGGAGATAAGGGAATCACTTAAGAGGCAGCTGAAGGACATTGAGAAAATCAACAACTGCAAAATAACACTAAAAGTAAAAAAAAAAAAGCCTTTCACATAGCCTAACTATGTCAAGTTTCTAGGGACGATGAGGTCATTAAAATTTTTGAAACCATGGCGGTGTAAACAAACTGGTAGCATTTAAAAAGTACAATTTTATCAAATATCCATTTTAAAATACTGTTAATACAGTCACTACAGCTGATCAATAGTGTGCAAGGTGTCTTGGTTCTTGAGTTTATGATCAAACACAGCTGTTCTGAAGGCTTTCTGTAGCACTACACTGTTGTAGTAAGTGATTTTACTGTGTATGTTAAAAGGGAGCTATGCACTCAGAGTAGAAGAAAATAGCACTTTGTTTGGGTGGACATAAACATAGCCAAAATGACAGGAATACTCAAACAATGGACACTGTTGCCCCCCTGTCGGCTAACCAACCCTGCTGAACCCACAATGCCCAGCCGAGTAGCACGTCACAGCCTTACCAGCTGTAAAAGGGGTGGCGGATGTAAAACAACAAAACAGAAGAAAGAAAAACTAACACTGACCAGCTTGGCCTGTTTCTCGGCCTTCTTTGCAGCTTTCTCTGCTTCCTTCTGCTGTTTCTTCAGGGCTTTCTTTGACTGAGCCTGCTGCTCCTCCTCCGTCGCCCTGAAACAGGAAGAAACACACAACATAAACATTTAAGTCAACTTCCACCTCCTATTTCTCCCGCATCCCACGAGGAAGTAGTTGACCGCCTGGGAAAATTAATTCTGAGCCATCAACACCTCCAGCTTTCAAGTCTGCACTACCTTTAATGCCATTGTTGTTTCAAACCAAACAGCTGTAGCCTGTGTGAATGGAGTGATGGTAGTTTGGAGAGTAACTAAAAGCAGAGATGTCAGAAAGTAAGATTAGCCAAATAAACACTATGGCTTCAAGATGGTACTCTGACATACCCTTTCTAATGCATTTTAGAATTTGTGAAGAATACAGATTATCCAATTATGATAACATTTTGTCTTATCTTAAAGTAAAGGTGTCTTTATTTGCTAAACAAAACAGCCACACAACACAGCACCAAACAATGTGAGTGCTGATAAGCTTGTGACATTTGACAAACAGGGCAACAGACGAATACAAAACCGCATTCTAATCTAGATGTAAACTTAAGCCACAATACAACCAGCAAGCGAGCATAAGAAGCCATGAGTGTACACAAGTCAGTTTTTTTTCATTTGATTTTGAACATTAGATTTTAGAATCTACTTGATTTATGCTGAGCCAAATCAGTGCAACTTTAGGGCAGTGTCTGCGGATTCTAGACAAAGAGTTACACCTACGTTTTGATCAAAGATTATAATGCTGTAAAAGATAAATCAGCAGTAAACCAGCACAGACCTGATATTATCAACAGTCTGAACTTTGCACTTATTCTGTAGTTGTTATAATGGTGTACTAAGACTGCAGGTGAATGAATGAGCCTTGTTTGGTTTACCCAAAGGCCAGGTGTCCCGGCCTGAAGGAAGCCTATGAGCAATACGGGAGCTGCTCCTATTTAGTCACAGGAAATAACAAGGACCAAAGGCCGACTATGAATAGCAATAAAACCTAAACAAGACACAAAAACCACAACATATTATGACTTTCAGACAGGACTTCAGACTAAGTTTGCACTTCCGCTTCTGCCAAATTTAATAATGACACCACTGTTCCAACAACAGCTCCAACACAGCTGATGATTTACCGTGGGACCAAATTTGTAATCTTCCAAACATTAAGTGTTTGTAAAAACAACATACAGTGATATCTGGTGCTGAACTGCTAGCATTTTGACAGAGGATAACCTCAGCATCTATGGAACAAACCACCTAAAACAAACAAAGAAGTGGCCTGTTGTTATAGCTGTGTTTTGAACCTAGGCAACAACAAGACAGAATGTGAAGTAGAGCAAATCAGATGCACTCAGGTTGGATTATTTATATGCTCCACCAACTGGTTGAATTTGTTAAACTGGATCAGCAATTTGTTTTAGCCCCGGGCAAGCGAGATCAGTCTGTGCTGCAGACGTCCACAAAACACCTACAGTCTGGAGTCAAACCCGTACACAAACAAACTTTGTGGCTCTGTGTTCTTTAAACGGCTAATTCAATGTGACACACATCAGTGACTAAATGTTGTACATTTACACACAATCAGCTTATTGCACCTGTCAGTTAAGACATAGCACAACACATGTCGTGACGGCATGCGCCCGACAGGTGCATCACAACCAAGTCCTTTCACGACACAGCTGTTCCACTTATTTCACAGACATTATTGTTATATTGTTAACATTTCACCACATCATAAAAGGACAGTAAATGGAAATGGGACAGTTGAACATAAAACAAAATGTTATCCGTCATAAGAGGCTCAGCAATGTAAAGGACACTCCCCAAAGAACCCCGAAGCTGAAAAGTCTTTGTATTAAAATGCATTGTGACTCAACAGTCATGCATATGAAACACAGCTTTTTTTTTTCATTAAAAAAAAATCATTCAACCTGTTAGTAATTTAAGAAGCTTTTGTTTATAATAATAATCTAATTGATCCCCTTGAGGAAATTCCGTCTCTGCATTTGACCCATCCTATTCAAAGTTAACCTTAACTATACATACTAGGAGCAGTGGGCTGCCGCGGTGCAGCGCCCGGGGAGCAGTCAGGGGTTAAGGGCCTTGCTCAAGGGCCCACAGTGGTGGTGACTGGGACAAGCGGTCGCTCTCACTTTCCCACCTCAACCTCTTGCCAGTCCGGGGGCTCGAACCAGCGACCCACCGGTTACAAGTTCGCTTCACAAACCACTAGGCCAACACTGCCCCAAATTAAGTGTATATTAAATGTATAAAACTTTTCAAGAAGGTGTA
>OMNN01028271.1:23305-43445 GCA_900302755.1 Chromis chromis | reverse complement strand
CTGTTTTACGCACCCTCATAAACAGTAAAACTGATGCTTTTTCATGAAATTACTTTCACACCTGTTTTCTGCAGGTACATGGTGCAGACGAAATTGACGCAATATAAACACATGAAATGATATTTTCTTTGTTTCTTTAACTCAAGAGTAATTAAAAGTCTAAAGTCTGTTATAAAAAGTTATATTGATAAATAATATGTTGTACTGACTGGCATGGAGCCTATGGCAGTATATAATGATTTTTTTCTGGTAAAAACAACAACAACAACAACAACAAAAACATATGCAGACTACAAAAAGGACAAAGAACCTTAAACTTAAAAACCTACAATTGGTTCTGCACTTGTGACTATTATATTACTGTGTGAATTTAAGATTTAAAAAGAAATATTGGACTTATGAAGTAAGTAACTTAGGGCTGCACGGTGGCTCGGTTGTTGCCTCACAGCTAGAAGATCCCTGGTTCAGATGCCTGGGATCTTTCTGTGTGGAGTTTACATGTTCTCCCTATGCAGCATGGGTTCTCACCGGGTACTCCAGCTTCCTCCCACAGTCCAAAAACATGCTGGGGTCAATCGATTATTCTAAATTGTCCGTAGGTGTGAATGAGAGTGTGTTTGGTTGTCTGTCTCTATGTGTAGCCCTGTGATAGACTGGCGACCTGTTCAGGGTGTCCCCTGCCTTGCCCGAGTCAGCTGGGATAGGCTTCAGCCCCCCCACGACCCTACACAGGATTAAGCGGTATATAGATAATGGATGGATGGATGGAAGTAAATAACTTAACAGTACCAACCTGCAACAAAATGCGCACACAGTTGACCATCATGTGTGGGCTGTTTTACACATCTACATGAAGGCTAGAATTGACACTCTCCATGAAATTACTTTCACGCCTGTGGTTGAGTGCACTAAGTGCATCCAGGTAGCCAGTGACCTTTGCAGGAGCGGCCACGCACAGCGAGCGCTGGTGGTTTGAATACAGTGGGGGTGTCATCAAAGCTTTTCTCAGGCTGTTGGCCACAGGAGCTCCTGATGCAGGAAACAGCCTTCCTGCTGCTCACTTTCCAACTAAAACAATGTAACCTTTAGCGGAGCGTGTCTCCACCCAAAAGGAGCCTATGTAATCTGTGTTCCTTTTATCTTTAGTTCGCAATCATTCTTTGAAATTATCTCTGCACATTTCTGGTCCTGTCAGTCTTAATTATAACAGCAACAGTTAAATGAGACCCTGCACCGACTGGAAAGTGGTCTGAAGCCCCAGTTTGACACTTAGCACTGGGATGCGCAGAGGTAATGAATCACCAGTAGAAACAATTTCCTGCCAATTTCAACAGCTTTGGCCTTTAACCCAGAAAATAAAACAAGAAACTCCTCACTGCTGGAGCATACATGCGTATGTTTGTTTTGAATAATATATCAGATGTGTGAAAGGTTGGATTTTCACATTTCACAGGAAGAGGATATTTATATTCTGCAAGACAGGGTAACTACAGTGTCATGATAATCATATTAGACAGCTGCAGTTTATATAACATAAACACTTCTAAAAAACCGATAGTGCAGAAGAGACAGCGTTGAAGATGTGTGTTGACGAACAGTATATTTTCTCGGCACAAAGAGAGAACAATGGCTTTTAATAATGAATGAAAGGGCACCTTTGCACACCCAAGACTGAATTCCTTGGGGGGTTGAGCACTTAAAATTTATGCACTCAAGTAGACACTTTTTGTAGTCAACCATCCGTGTATCTTTACTTCCAAGATAATGCTGCTTAGTATGTCTATAAAACATCCATATGATCAGTCAAACCCTGTATTAAACTGTATTCAAGGCAACTCTTTGTGTATTTGTCAGCTATGTTATTGACTGTTGCATTCACATGTTCTTAATGAGGTCTTGCTGTATAAACCCGGTATGTGTACACTAGAGGTAGAATCCTGTGTATGCTAGTTAATATGATCCCAGTCCAACAACAACAAAGGCAGCGGAAGATTTATCCATACACAACCAAGAGATCTCTCCCTGCACAGACTGAAGCAACCAAGCTGTTATGCTAATTCTGGATCATTTGGGTGCATTTCCAACTGAAAAAGCACCTCTTGTTTTATCCTGTTTCACCGCAAGAGGCCAAGTACCCCAAAATGCCCATTAACCTTGTAGCTTGATGGGAGCACTTCACACCTCTTTTTTTTCTACACGTAAAGACATGGAAATGTATCTCTATTGTAATTTTGAATAGATGCCAGTGCCGCATTGCACAGAGGCCATTTGATGGCTTCATTCTCCTTGACATCTATTGTTATCAGCTTCCTTTGCTTTCCAACTTGAGCGTCGGTCTATCACCAGTCCACTCAGGCTAAATCTCTTGTATGTGTTGCAGATATAAGATCCCGCAGAAAGATTGATGTCTGTATGTGTTCCAAACTTGTCATCTTTATGCTTCATCTTGACACTATACAATTCCAGCAGATTTATTGCCGATGATATATTGCATGAATCCCAAGAAAGACAATGGCTGCTTATTTGCATCTTCAAGACTATATAACTCAAATTCTGAATGCCATCATTTTTGTTTTGTGAGACCTGGAATGACCAAGTTGACCCACTGACCCATTCTATGAGCTGAATGAAGATAACACTTGTTTACAAGCTTAACATAATGGAAGCAGTATATCTTGCAAACTGAAGAGAAAAGAAAAGAAGTCAAAGGATAACTTAACATGCCATTTTCTTTGTTAAGGAGACATATGGGTGCTAATTATAACTAAAGAGTTTAGCTTTTGTGTCATGGCTGCTTAAGATGTAAAAGTGCACAGATGTTCTTGCAATTACAGGGTCTGTCTGCTCAGGGCTCCTGCTTTTCAGCCGGTTCAGGTGGTGACATTTGTGTTAAGGAGATATCCCCCCACCCCCCTCCACAACACACACACACACACCACACACAACACACCCCGAGGGGAGGAAGAGCTGGTGAAAAGGCACACCACACAACGTTTATAGGAAACAGAATGTTTTTATTGTCACAATTAAAAACAAATTTCAAACAGTAAAAAAAGCAGCTTGCAGTTTCTTTATTTTACAGACTTCCAGTGTGAAAGACAGCAATAAATAATAGCTTTCAGACAATCGCGCAACTTAAGTGCGAACACACAAATGCTACAAACTATATACAGGTTTCCAAAAGCAGCTACAAATCCTGAAAACAGAAAAGGCCATTGTATGCCTGAGCTTTGATACAGCATCACAGACTGTAAAGATGAAAACAGACATAATGGGTCTTGATTGTAAAGCTGAATGAATGGAAATGAGGCACTGCCTGAGGACACAATCTGCTTTGAGGAGCAAAAAACTGGCAAAAAAATTTCAATAAAAAAACCCTCATAAGACACACAATTGCAGTAAACAAAGCAAACAAATCCAAAAGTATAAAAACTCTTCTTTTCTTTTTTTTACATCTGTACAAAATGTAGTAAGTCCTTTGAAATTAAAGCTTAGCTTTTGTTCTCTCCTGAGAGTTTCAAGTCACAGACTCTGAGGTTGACCGTTAGTTAACTTGACAAAACACTTGAAGACTCAGACTCGGTTGACACAGATGAAATTGGCCCACGCTTTTTGGTCATGAGAGTCACTTTCTGACTCGATCTGCTGTTGGGTGTCAGAGCACTCCTGGCTGATTTCTTAAACTTGACTCCCAGGAAAGCATAGAGGATGGGGTTTAGGCAGCAGTGAAAATAGGCCAGCGCCTCAGTAATAGAAACCCACTTCTCCACTGCCTGCTGCACTGCACAAGAGACGGGGACCACATTCAGCATGATGAGGGTGTCTAAAAAGATGCCAACACAGTAGGGAAGCCAGCAGGAGAAAAAGCACACGATGAGGATGACTGTGGTCTTCAGAGCTTTCTTCTTCAGCGCCTGGCCCTTAGCACCTTGCGAGAGCTTGGCAATGATGATGCAGTAGCAGATGAGGATGACCAAGCCGGGCAGGATGAAGCCCACCAGGATGTGCTGGAAGCGGAATATAGCTGTCCATGTGAGGCTGGTTGCCTCTGGGTAGATGCGCTGGCAGGCTGTCCTGGAGTGTGCAGTCTCTACACTCTCATCTGTGAGGAGGAAATTTGAAGACCCCACATTCTGCACCCTGGCAAACACGAAGTCAGGCACAGTCAGGACGGCTGCAGGCAGCCACACACCCACATAGATCACCCGGCTCGCGAGCAGCTTCCTTGTGGCTTGGCTGTTAGTTGCCCGTACCACTGCCAAGTACCTGTCCAGACTGATGAAGGCCAGGATCAACACGCTGCTGTACAGGTTGACCGTGTAGATCATGTGCACAGACACACAGAGGAAACTTCCAAAGTACCAGGTTTTGACTGCATCCACGGCCCAGAAGGGCAGAGTGAGGACGAACAGGAGGTCAGCCACGGAGAGATGGAGCCGGTACTTGTCCGTCATGTTCTTGACCTTTTTCTGGTAGCCCATGACAACAACAACTAATCCATTGCCAATGATCCCCAGAACAAATATTATTCCGTAAACCGTGGGTAGGAAGATTTTGTTGAAGTCACTGCTGAGAGCGCTGCCACATGGCTCCTGGAAATCCAGGTCGAAGTCTCCGGACCCATCTGAGATGTTTTCAGTATTGTTGTCAAAAAACTCATATGCATACTGGAAGAAGAAATAAAAAAGTTAGTGAACAACTGAGATCTGGGGAGGTTTAAAATACTTAAAGTACATATATTCTCTTAAAAATGCAAATGTATGAAGTTGTCTAAAAGTTTCTCCAAGTTGCTCATTTTTGCAACTGAGAATTGTGAATATAAACGGAGGTAGAAATGATTAAAAACAAACATGTGTAGTGAACATCCTCCAGCAAAAAAAACAAACACAATAGTATAGATTAAGAAAAAACCGA
Source organism: Chromis chromis (assembly GCA_900302755.1). Lineage (NCBI taxonomy): Eukaryota > Metazoa > Chordata > Actinopteri > Pomacentridae > Chromis > Chromis chromis. The sequence goes on along the minus strand of OMNN01028271.1, from coordinate 38,531 downwards.
TAAAAACTTACATCCATGCTTACATCCATGCTTTCCATCGTTGATAAAGGACCTGTGAACGTGTGTTTACGTGTGAAGCGAGTTATCAGTTACTTCTCTCAGAGCCACCAAGTCACAATAAATACCGCCGGTGCGCCTGAACCCTCCCCCCAGCAGCAGGAGGAGGAGGAGCCGCAGGAGGCACTGGCTGTCTCTAAAAACGGTTTGACTATAAAACCAACTCCTGTGCCTGTGGTGAGGGCGTCAGTTTGTGAAACTTTTTCTGCCTGTTATGTCACTGCGTGGAAAAAAAACAGTGTTTTCGATTATGACTGTTCTATTTAAATGTTAGATAATTCTTAAAATATGTTTTTTTTTCTGTCACACGTGTCTTTCTTCTTGTGACTCTCCAAATTGTGTTACATAATGGAGCATGATTATAATTAAAGGTGTTATTATAGAGATAGGACACAAGAAATCCCCCCCTGGGAAAGTTATTTAAAAATTACAGCAGTTGTCGGATTACACAGGCTCTACTGATAATACATTATATCACATTTTGCACTTCCCTCCTCAGTTTGCATGCTGCTTGACATTTACATTGGTCATTCAGGATCTCCCCCCGCTTCCCCCACAAGCCTTATATTTCTCCTTACAAATCACTTTATAACTGTGTCTGATGACAGTTTTCATCAGTCGAGGCCCCAAATCTGTCTTCACCTTTATACACACTCTGTCACTTCTCAAGTGCTGTTATGTCTGCGCTCCCAAGTGCTAAATGAGCCCCGGTGGATTTGAAAAGAGCCACACACACCCTATAATGTGGGATTTCTATCAAACACCCTTCCAGCTTCAGTATGTAGTACATCCATTCTCTCTCTCACGGCGTTAGCAACCCTCTCTGATTTCAGTTAAGGCAGTGATGACAGGGCCAGGCCACACGAACCTCCCCGCCCTCCTCTCAGACAGAGCTGACGGTTGTTTGAAACTGAATATCCTCCATGTGGCATTCAAACTCTATGTCATGTCTTTGATATATGAGACGAGTGATTGATTCAGTGAGCTGATCTGCATCATTGATGATCTTTGCGGTAAAGAGGAATATTTCGATGCATCTAGGTTGCATTGGGATCTGAGAGACAGGTTTTTATCTGTATCAGACAGAACATTGATTTGTGCCCATCAGCAATGAGGACATTTTTCAGATGGCTACTACTGTGTAATCTGAGGGATGTACGGAGGTATGATTAAGATGTGGCAGATAAAACCCCTCTGTTAGGTACAGTGTAGTTCAAAAGCAGAAACTCTGCACAGTTGACAGTTGAGTTGCATAACATCAGCAGTGGGCCGGAGTGAAAACTTTAATAGTAAGGTGCTTATCAAAATGGGGAAGTTTAGGGAACGATTGTAGTCACAGATGAATCACAAAAACATCTGCTGTTATTGACTTTTGTGTTGTGGCTGTCCTTCTCGACTTTCTTATTTCCAGTGCAAAAACACTGTTTATCTTGTTTCTTCCTCATACTGACTTGATGATGTGATTCAATAACCACTTCGTGAGAACGTGTACAGTTTGTCTGTTTCACATATCTAAAATCCCCCGGTGTGACAGCAACAATGCATTTTTCATTTTCAGTTTCCTCTTCAGTAAAAAGCATCTGGACTTCTCTTTTGGGTTCTTGAGAATGTTTCACCTCACATACATTTCTGAACTGAAGAAGCTTTTTGGATGAAAGGTGAAACATCTTCAAGCACCTGAAAGAAAAGTCCAGTTGTTTTTTACTGAAGCTGCTAGGATTGCCATGACCCGGATGACACAGACACATTTTCAGTTTCATTAAAATACACTCACTGTGTAAATAAAACGCTCACACAGTTTGATTTACATGTAAGAAGTCGACAATGCAGAGCTGAATCATGACATTAGTGAGTGCCGAGTTGAACAAAACATGCACGCAGGAGCTCAGTGATTATTACTTTAATATAATATCAAAGCATTCATGAATGAATCCTCTAATAATGAGCAACAATGCAGCATTTGCAGACATATTAATCACAGGCGACTGGATAGAAATGAAATTGATAAGTATAGTTTGAGGCTTATCGGAGCAGTTGTAAATTAATCCTGCGTTTGTCATCCTCAGATCCCCCTGCAGTGGAACTCCCAAGGAGACCAAACAGGGGGAATCTGCCGCTCAGAGAGAGGCCACTGTATTGGTACGATGCTCTTATCAACGCCATTCAGACGCAGACAGTTGCTCTGTTATCAGTCCGCAAGCAGAACTCCTGGATTTCATCTGTGTGCCGAATTACACACGGCATTTCATTTTTAACATTCTCCAAATCACTTTCACTACAGAGGGGAATTCCACTGACTCACTTTTTTGAAGTTGCTTTCAGAAGTAGCTCTCTGAAGCATTTTTTTATTTTTTTTTAAATCTACAAGAAAAATTGCTAAAATTCCCCAAGGCAAGTTTTTTTTTTTTAAGTTCGTGTTATCTGTTGTGAATTGTGAGGGCTCTGAAATGATACAGTGGCATGGCATTGGATCACATATTTATAATTGTGAGAAAAATGTTTCACATAGTTGCAAATTAACTTTAAAAAACAATGTAAGAACCACCAACAACCCAGTCATCAAAAAACATAGGAACTGATTTTATCTTAAACTAGAAAAGCACTCAGAGAGTGCAGACCTAGCAACTATCAACCAAAATTTAATCACATGTTCATTGGCCCATTATCAACATTTCTTGAAAATTTCATCAAAATCCGTTCATAACTTTTCAAGTTATCTTGCTAACAAACAGACAGAAAGACAAACAGACAGACAGATAAACGCCGGCAAAAACATAACCTCCATCTTGGCGGAGGTAACAAGAGAATATTACCATCAATTCATTGTTGCTTTGTTCTTTTTTTTACTAAGTTATGGAGGTCACACGGGTGCATGAATCAAAACTCAGTGGATGTTTGGTGATCTTAGTAAAACATTGAACTAATATAATTCACATTTAATGTGTTTACAGTGTAATTCATTGTATTTGCATTTGTGGTTTTATGGGTATGAAAGCTGTGTATTGTAGTTGTACTGTGTGTATAAAAGGCCAACTGGGGACAAAATTAGCAAAACCTCTTTGTGCAGCACATCAGTTTCATTATCTGCATTAGAGCTATGCTGACGTGCATTGTTCCTATCAAGTAAAAATATATTAAAATTTAATTGGAGACCAGAGCATTTAGGTACAATTTTAATAGATTCATCAAACTACTGTTACATTGGTGCAGACCTATTCATTGGGTACAAAACGTTCTGTACGTTTTCTCCTTTTCCCGGCATTAAGTCTGCAGATTTTTTTTACTTTAAAACACTAAAAATCACTCCTGCGTTCGTGCACCGTCTTGCAGCGTTGAGAAATAAAATGAGACATAATCCATGCACTGCAATCACTCCACTTTTGCAATTTACCTTTTCATCATTTGTGGAGTCTGTGTGTACATGCAGCTTATCATTTTGTCGGATTTGGACTCAAGAGAGTTCCCTCCTCATAATAAATAAGACCTTTTTTTGGGCTCCAGGAGGATATCTGCAGCCTCCCATGTCAGCATGAGGATTCAGATTGCTATCAGCCCAGAATACAAAAGATCTGTGAGCTACTTAGAATACAAATCACAAGAAGTGTGAACGGCAGCGAAAGGGGCTCTTCAGTGAAGAATGGCTATTGAAATGAGGCAGAAGAATGCCACTGAGATAAAGAGAAGAATGAGCAGCGCTGTTCAGTCAACACCAGCCCTCCAGTTCCAACTCATCCCGGCACCCCCCTCAGCAAGTCGGCACGGGATAATTTTTCATAATGATAGCTCTGCTCAAATATCACCTTCACGTTTTTTAAAATCACCACATAGAAAACAGCATCCGAGCTTTGTTGCTGAGGCTGACTTTGGGTGTCGCCCGTAAATGCACAAAAGGGTTTTGGGTAACTCAAACACTGTTAATCTCTTGTCTGAGCACTGAAAAGTGGTCTGTGTGTATTTCAGCCCCGTACATGTGAAGTGTGTGTGCTTACAAATGCATTTTACATTCACACTTTTGTGTGTGAGACAAGAGGAGAGATGTTTTTGTTGCAATATTTGGAGAGCTCTTTTACGTGGGCAGTTTGATTTGATGCACCAAAACATCTTCTACTTATTAGAATAATGTTATTCCATCAAATATTGTTACTCTCATGTGATTTTTCACACTGTCATGGTCATAGAAATAATCTGCTGCAAGTAATAAATCTATTAAATGGCATAAACGATGTATTTTTGCCTCGTAGTGAAAGACTTTGACCTTAATATGGACCCTGCAGTTTTTACATGACTCAAGACGATCTGAATGCATCCCTGCATGTTTGCACATACTTACATTCATTACTCACTTTGGAATGCATAGCTTTATCTATCTATCAGTCAATGCTCTATCAGGGCGCTGTTGTTTTTCGGCTCCCTCTGGTCTGTTCAAGGCAGAGGGCTGGCGGTGGGGGCTGGGGTGGTCGGTGGCTCTCAGCCAAGATGAGAGATTCATCCTTCATCCTTCATCCTTCATGCACCCCGCACCTTTGTTTGGGTTTTGTCTTGTGTCAGGACAAGATGTATCAGGCCTCAGTGACAGCAGAAAAATGATATTCCCAATGCACAACTTTTCATAAGACTTTAATCACAGATGCAGATACTGTGCAGAAGTGACCACATCCTTGCTAAGACTATTTTCCCTCTATTCAAGCGACATGCAGGAACTGTCATTGCCAGAGGGGATAGTTTTGTTGGCAGAGAGAAATTTTAATGATTATATTTCCACGGAGAGCATATAAAAATATTTGTAAAAGCATCCGGCTTGCTTGCTGTTTATGTTTGGGTTTGAAGAAAGAGCATGGATTGGAACAATAGAGCCACTTTAACGACAAAGCTCGCTCCTTATCTTTAGACGGCACCCTCTTAAACTTCCTACTTTAGTGTGGCAAGTGCTGTTGGCCTTTTAAAACACTCCTTCCTTGACCTCAATCAAGGTCACAATACCTCGATGAATTCATTGTGACATGTAGGTGCAGAAACTTAGCCTGTATGACATAAGAAAAAACACATTATTGTTTTTTTTTTGTTTTTTTAATTTCATTTTTCATTGTTTGAAAGGAAAAGTGCCAAATGCCAAAAGGCAACCTAACCTCAGCAGCCCCTTTGCCTGATCCAGAATAAATTATTTACATTATTTGGCAACTGACCTGCACTTATGGCCCACTTATATAGTCTAAATCAACACTGATTTAGTTTTTTGTGTGTTTTTTCACAACATATTTCTTCCTTTATTACCACGTTGGATGGATGACTGAGTTTACTTTCCAGGACAGTATTTAACTTATAAAGTGTCATGACCTGCTATTGTACTCTGAAGTCTTTTTTATTCTTTTTGTGCACCAGAAAGTGACACCCAAACCTCATCTGACCAAAATAATGTTTTGGATTCTCCGCACACAATTTAAGACACAGTTTATCCACCTCAGTGCATTTCAATGGAAGCCTTAAACACGTTTCTGAGGGCTCATAGTCACTGTATAATATATCCCTCATTCTGACTGTAGGGGTAAAGTTAATTTGAGGTCACAGCAGGACCGCAATGCACGAGTATCCTGCCTTCAACATGAGGCCCGGGTGATTTATTTTCATTTTTTTTCCTCCTTGATACTAACAAGCTTACTCCTCAGCCACTAGTCTGACAACGTTGGTGGGCGACAACTGGAAGCAGGCAATTTTTTCCTCCAGAACATTTTCACGCTGATTACCCTGAATCCTGCTGCTGCCTGTCCTGACATGGAGTCCCTGCAGAATTAGACATAAGGGCATGAACCAATAAAAACTGAAATGGGTGACACTGCCCCGGAGCAGTTAGGGGAGAAAAATATCCACACGTGGCACCGATCCAAAGCCAAAGTCACAAGGCCGCTTGAGAAATGCAGCTCGTTGTTGCATAGGAAGGGTGTTTTCTATGAGTCCATGATAAATGCAACCAGGGTTCCCTTTCCTTTTTCACCAACGTCTCCACTGTGGTTTTGCTTTGCAACAGCATTAAAACATTGCCAAGGCAGCAGCTTCCAGTGCCTCGTGGCGTGTATCTGAGAGGAGTATAGAGTTGTACAAAGGCAATGCAAATGTGTGTGTTTGGAGGATTTGACTGTGTTAATTTGCATGACAGTTTAGATGCTCAGTTAAGAGTCTGTTCTTTTCAGTGTTTTTTCAAAGAAACAAGGTTATATAACTGTCACCACCTCAGCACACCAGAGACCTACCAAGGCAGGGATTTCAATCATTTTCTGAAAGAGTTCCCTGATTTACTTGTCTTTTCTCCAGACACTGGGAGATCCCTCTAACTGCATTTGTATACGACAGAAGATCACAGCGAGTGTCCTTTCAGGCTCTCTGCAGGTGAAGTTTCTCCATCTGGCCAGAGTGGATGGTGGAGGAGACTTAAATGTGAACAGAGGCTCAGCTCAGCTCTGATCACCTCAGATAACAGGGACAATAGGCCAGATGACAGTAGATAAGCTTTCCAGAGTCGAGTGACCAGAGGAGGGAAAAAGATAATAGACCTGCTGCCAAGCCAGACAGCCTCTTCTGTTGCTGCTACAACTTCGAACATCAAAAGTGTTGAAGCAGAATCTTTCTGAATTACATTTCAGCAGCAGTTTATCACTGGCTAGTGATAAAGTGCCTCTTTTGACCTCTTTTTTTTTTTATGTATCATCATAAATATAATTGGAAACTAAATTGATTGGTTGAATTTATAACTACAAATAATAAACCTGCTGCCAAGCCAGACCACCTCTACTATCACTGCTACTTTTAGCATTAAAAAAAGTTGAAGGAGAATCAATTACACGTCAGCAGTTTATCACTGGACAACAGTCCTTTTATGTATCATCATAAAAATAAATTGAAACTAAAATGTGTGCGATTTTAACTGGCTTGTACGTAATTTAAAACCAAATCTGCAGCTCTAATAATACCGAACAACACAGCTCACCACTTCACTTCACCACATTTTTATAGAAAGTGGTGAATTTTCAGTCATCCTGCCAGAACATTTCTTTAAAGGGTAAAGCAGCTGATATTATCCCATTACTCAGCATATTTTGCTGCGCAGCACCAGACTAAATATAGCAAGGCTTAAGCATTACCTCTCAGTGTCAGATTATTCTAGTAAACATACCATTTTAACCTTTCCGGAGAGGCTGTGTGTGTAAAACCTATCGCCTTTGGCAGTTTTGCTTTTAGCGCTGATTTATAGCACCACTCAGCACAAAAAGATGGGCTTCATTCATTATTCAAATGCACTGATGGAAAGCTGACAAGCTGGATTTGTCCATATGAGCGTCCATGGACAGAGGTTACCGTTGATGAGTGACATCAGGCTCTGGTCTGGAGCGAGTGTCCAGCACCAGACCAGAACAAAGCACCAGTGCAGGAACATATATCAGCCTCAGCCAGAGGGAAGCCTCGCCGCCCCTCTGGTGCCTCCTTGTCTGAAAAATGACACCGTCTGCACTCATTGCCTGGAGCAAACAGAAAACAAATAGTTATTTTATTTTCTTCTTCCTACAATCTCCAGGAAAAAGGGCAGTGGGTAGTAAAATACAAAATTTTGTTTTTCTCTTCTCACTCTCTGTTGATGAGTCACGCAGGTTACTCACCGTCTACTGATCAAGCTGGAGCCTCTTGTGAAGCAATTGAAATGATGTGCCAACTTTCTATTTCACCTGGAGTAAACACAGGTACACTCATTGTTGAGTGTTTTCTCTCCGACGCCAGTGATGTTGGAGCTTTTCTGCAAACACCGAGGATGTGGAAACAAAGCAAGCTCTTAGTCTGAAATGTGTACTATTTCACATAGAAGAGCACCGTAATGCCACTGAAAGGAGTCACACATTGTTTCTACTCATGTTTGCTTGGAGGCAGACAGGGAGTGCCCCTTGTGAATTAAAAAATACCAGGATTTATAGCTAAACAAACCAACCCTCAGTACTCCCTTAGCCCTGTGATAGAGTTTCCTCCTCGAACCAACTCTACGGTTGAATCCTAAAGATGCTCGCTCGGGACCTGCGGCCCTTTGTACTCGGCTGCCTTTGGGTTTATTTTCTCAGCACAATTGAATTCTTTTCTTTTTCCAAAGGCTGTAGATCCCTTCGCTGATACAGTGTTGCCTTTCCTACCCCCCACTGCCCCAAATCTGTGAGGATTATTGTGTTTTTGTGTAAACAAAGACGTGGAGTAAATAATACATCAGGATTTTCTGTGCCTACACCAGCATCCGGTCTTCTGGCTTTGATTATTTAGCAGGCCCATGCTTTAGACTTGTTTATGACAGGATATAGGACGCGCACTGGTCACTCTGTCAGCATACCAATAACACTGCATTCCCACAGGAAGGCTATTGATCAGGATATGACAGGTGCTCTTTGTTTTAGTGTTTGTTTCGAGTCTTATTTCTGCTGGCAAACACTTTTTGTTTGTTCTCTTTATGCTTCGGGAAAATTATGATGCGGCATCCCCTCGTCCTCAGCAGGCCCATTTGGTCAAAACACACTCTCCTCCGACAAGCAAGGAGGCAGGAAATTTCCATTAATGCATGATTTGCAGCAGGTAAACACTGCGGGATTGAAGAGCAGGATGTGATGAAGTGCTGTCTTACTGGGGACAGACAGTGGTTTTTCAGGCCTCAGGTGGGAGCGAGCTCCTCTGAACTCATATTGTTTAGACTGATTATTATCTGTCAAGCAGCGAGACACTTAGATATTTGCTTTGAGCTGCGGTGGCCAGAGAGGACAGCCCCCAGGCAGGTGGCAGAATGTGTCATTATCAGGAGTGTCAACAAAGCTTCTGGGTTATCATCAATAACATCTGTATGACAGGGAGGGCAGAGCATGTGCGTTTCAGTTGGTGGCGTGCCTCACTGTGATTCACTGTTTGCTTTTGTCTTGTACCGAGATAAACCTTGTGTATTTTGAAGTGTTTATTGCACGCCAACCGGTAACCTCCACATCCTACTTCTTCCACGTGCGAGTCCTTGAAGCCTTTGTTTTTATTTCGTCCCCATCTTGCCGAGCACTTTTTCCTGTGTTGTTTCCCCCCCCGCTGTAACGATTAGCTGTCAGTCAAAATGCCGCAGATGAGATGGTTCTTGCATCAGAGTTTCTTCTGGTAAACTTTTGGTTTTCTTTTCCGTTTCTTTCGCACAAATCGCAGGTGCAAAAGTGCATCAGTTCCTGGGCATCACAGGGGTTTTCCTTCACTTTTGTAAGTGGTTGTCAGAAGAATCTTTGCTGTGGCAACTGAGAATAACAGTAAACAGATTTTTTCAGAAACTAAACACAACAAGTAAACCACAGATAAATTAAAGTTTATGGGACTTTTTATTTATTGTGCATTTATGAGGTACCGCAGTATTTCCATTTTACTATTCATCTTCTTTGCAACATTTTTTTTGTCACATCTATTTGGCTGCTTTACTTCTACCTAATACTCATATATTATGTTAAGCTGCTAAAATTAGTTCCACCTGAACCAACTCCAACATTAAAGCTCTATAGATAATACAATATTTGATAGCTCAATACATTTTGATGATGTGCTTAAATAAAACGTGCAAAGCAGTATTTGTGTTGTGTTTTATTTGCACTCTTCATAATAAAATGAGCTGAATTCTTCCTTCCATGACTGCAAACAGCCTGTTGGCAGCTCAATTTGTCTGTACTGCTTTGTATGAAAACATGGGGAATGGACAAAAGAGGCTCTCACTGTGGTGGGTACAGTGTTGTTTTTTTGTGTTTTTTTTTAAACTCTTCACTGCTGTTTAGGAGATAGATTTGGATTCCACTCGGTGATTTATCGCTGCGTGTAGGCGGAGAAGATTTCAGACGAGTAACCCAGCCGGCACCACAAATTTTTATTATGGGTAAACAGGAGAAGCTCAGGTAGGGCTGGGGCATGTTCCCTGCAGGTAAAATATTGCATATTTAATAACTGCCGCGGAAAAAACAGTAAAACAATTTTTGATGTTTACATGTGTGCGTCCAAGAAGCAGCAACTCAGACATGGCGTGGTAAAATAGCTGCCAGCTGGAATTCACTTTTTGTTCAACACAGTGAATCAACAATTCATTTCCAGCCGATTTGTACAAAAGGTGATTGTTAGCAGCAGGTCCGGCCTGTCCACTTACAGTCTCCTGAGTGAACCCTCTGGACAGCCATTGCTCAATCATGGTTCACCTCTCTGGCAGAGGGCACGGACGGCCGCTTTCACACTCACTTCAAATCAAATCAATGTGTGATCCATCATGGGCCTCTTGCCTTCGGGGCAGCTTCGGATCTGTAAGAACTGCTCTCTGTGGTGTCCGCTGGCTGCTTCATGTCTTGGACTGATGCGTGTGTTTGTGTGTGCACAGAGTAATAGAATTAAAGGGGGGCCCCAACCCTCTCGGGAGCTTTCCATCTGGTTTTATATGTTATCTGACAAAGTTAGGCGACTTTGACATATATATTAGCAGATGTTGAGACAGGATGCTGGGGAATAACACTGTTTTGAATATATTGAGTGCTTTAATGTAAAGCCTAAAAGGGTGCCATGTGGATGCTGAGAGAAATAACCTCTTTGCTGAAAATAATGATGATGATACAGCTTTTGGAATACCCCTCCTGTCCTGTGACTGTTTGTCTTCTGCTTATAATTGTGACTTAATTCGTTGGAAAAACTGTAGACATGGCATTTCAGTCACACCCAACTCCGAAACTGTTGAACTGAACAAACAAAAACATTAGTTCCCGTTTTCTTTTATAAGCAATTTTCCGTGTCTTTTCTGGAAAATGTCATGAGATTAGATGGCATGTGACATGAATTGACATCAGAAAATCTGTAGGACAAAAATCTACCACACAGTAAATAAAGTCCATGAAAACTCCTGTCAAGTCATTTTCTAAAACAATGTAGAAAAGCACTTAATCACATAAGATCCCAAATCTCAGGGTTTAGAACAGAGTGAGCTTCAGAGTTGAGTTTTATTAAAGCAACACAAAACAAAAGCACTCTATTATTTCAAGTGTTTAATAATTCACAGGTGTTTGTTGCCAGACCAAGGAATTTTGGGAGGACCATAGCATCCTATTCCCTATCATAAAGGAGGACCTGATGTGTCCTTGGCTAAGGAAAACAGGAATAGAAGCTCCTTTCTTGATCTGGTTTTGACCAACAACACAGCTCACACAGATGGAAACAGTCACAAAATACTGGCACATGCTATGTCACGATGTTACTGTACATTTTTATTTAGAATCTAATCAAGCAGCTATAACAGATAAAATTAGAACAATGAGTTAGATGACTGTGTATGACCAGTATGAAGACAACGTGACCGGAGGTGACCTATAGACAATAATCACCTCAATCAGCAGCTCTTCTTGGCTTACAGGCTTCATAACGAGTTTCGGCTCATTGTTCAGCTGTCTGGCTCGCAACTGTTCACTCTCCCTGCTCTCAAAGTGTTTGGAGTCTTTGTAGAAAGCCAAGCTAGTGGTTGCTTCCAGTATTCCTGCCAAATGAGGCTAATTGCCCTTTGGCTCCAGCTCTGTAATTAGGGTGCAGACATGAGAGCGGTATTGATCCGCTCATTTATCTTTTAAGCCCTGCCATGGACTGGCGACCTGTCCAGGATGTACCCTGCCTCCTGCCCAGAGTCAGCTGGAAGAGGATCCAGCTCCCCGTGAATCTCTACTGGATGGATTATCGTTCAGCAGAAAGTGATAAACATATATCAAACCATTCTATTAATGGTTGATTTGGTGTTTTACTGGTATTAACAGAGATAAGGTGCTGGGTTTGTCTGGCTGAGTTGGCAATAAGGGATATTAACTGCTCCTTTTTAAGGTTGAGATGGGACTTTGGAAGTGTTTCTTTTTAAATAGGATCTTATGTCATGTATGTGTTCACAGGCGCTGACATGAGGCCAACTTTCTCCTGCACCTGTAACCTGATCTCACTCACCTTTCTGCTGTTCAGACTTATTATTAGTCTTACTCACCTAACATCGTCTGTTGTTTCTGACAGGGCTCCGGTAATGATGACTCATGCAACACCCACTGCATTCTACATTTTACCTTCCTGGCATCATGCACAGCAACTTTCTTCTTACGGGCTCTACTTTTCTCAGCCCCCATGATTCATTAGATTTACTGTGTTTGAATGCCCGGCGGCTGGCTGCCATCAGAATAGGTTGAGAAAGATTGTTTCTTCCGTCATCAAGTTTCTAAATCATCTGCAGGGCTTCTCTCCTACATAGATAATGATAGTTCACTGGCTTTGCAAGATGTCATAAATCAAGTTTTTAAAAGAATCTATTCTGGATTTGCTCTAACGGTATAATGTGTATCACCAACAACTGCTCCGATCCATCTCCAGCCTGTCCTTTATAACAATGATGTGGATTCACATACAACGCTTTCGTTTGAATCTCTCAAAACATTTGTAAATCTAACCCAAACTTTTCCACGGAGGAGACTTATTGAATTGTTATGTTGGGGAGAAAGTCGGCACCACTGTTTACTGATGTTACAACATTTTCTTTTTCATATAATCAGATAATCTCTTCAACTTCAGGCAAACGTCTGGACAAAATCGTTTTACAAATATACACACATGTTGCCAACAGCTTGACTGCATCTCCAAAAAATGCATCAACCCAGCGTTACAAAAAATTCTTTGGCATCATCTATGATTTTTGGCCCATGCAAGCCTATTTTCCACCGCCTCGATAATTAAATGATAACTGCAGATGCACCGCTTATCTCTTTTAGACTTTCTTTTTTTCTGCACAACTCCAACACAGCTTGTTAACTCCTTGAGTGCAAGTAAACACTTGCAGTGAAAGTGGGGACTGGGGAGGAAGGAGAAAAAGAAAACAGAAATAGGACAGAGAGAAAGAAAAACAAGTTTCTAATGTCGGACGGGCAGAGGAACAGGGTGAACTTTTAGTGAACCTGTTTGTCTTGCTTTTGTTGTCTGTCTGCTCCGTCACACGTACGCACACAAACCACTCCACTCTGCCCTCACTTCCCCTCTCTCACGACTGACAGACCTTCTGATAGATGCCACAGATGTCCACAGTCAGATCAATAACCTCCCACACCTCCACCCCCTCGCTATCACGAGACACTGCAGCAGCCATATTCTGCCCGGGTCGCACTTCCCCTCATTTCGGATTGCGTGAGAGGCAAAAGATGAACTATCAGCTTCTGCAGAGGAGCCTGTTTTTGTCTCCTCACGCTGCCATGCTGGCGTCAGACTGTATCAAAACACCAGCGCTTTCTTGTTGGAACGGCTGAAGAGTGTTTTGTCATGAATTCTTACACAACCAACGGTTTCGTGTCCTAGCCAGCACTGAGTTGACCTTTGTGATACGTTGACTAAAAAAACTAAGCCACAGGTGATTAAGTCATCAGCACCTAGGCGATTGAGCGAGTGCTTTGGAAACAAACAGACCAGCCCTCTCAGATAAACCCTGGTTGTCACAGCTGCATGTGGTTGCAGGGGCTGCTGGTTGTTTGACAGCAAGAGGCAGCGAATGAATTTTTAACAGCGGAGAAGTCTTGCTCATTAGTGGACTCCTCTGATCTGGTCATTGTGTTGCTGCTGCTGAGGGCAGATGGCCGCTCCTCCTGTAGTAATGGGGGAGGGTGTGTGTGTTTTCTTTGTGTGTGTCTCTGTGTCTTTGTGTATATGCTGTCTTCACTTTACTCAGTGTGTACGTTTGTGTGTGCTCTATGTCTCAGTTCATTCTCATTAAGTGTGAGTGGGTCAGTGCAGTTCATTGCGAAATAAAACTGGTGAAAAAGGGTTCGTTTCACAAGTTTTCACATCTTTAAGACAATTAAGTGTTATTTTCCTGATTCCTGGTGCACCGATCTGCTATATCCTGCCAACACTGCTTCGCTCGCTTCTTGCAAATTTCTCAAATGAGGGAAAAATGCCCAAGAAAAATGTAGAATTTTGTCACTCCGCTGACAGATTTTTTCTTGTTTTGAGCAAGACGAACCTTAAATGCTGAATATAACAATAAATGACAGTTTTACATTGTTCAGAGTAGGCGGGGAGGGACGAGCAGCAGATGCGTTAATGGCAGTGTATCTCACTCGGAATGTGAATACCCAACAAGCACTGAGCCCGGTGTGTGCTTTTGTTGTTGCCGACAATACGGAGCCGACAGCACATCTGGCATCATAGCAGGGCCACAGTGTTTGTCTCCCCCACAGGGATATGCTCTCTGCACCATTAGTTGCTCACAAGGCAGGAAAAGACCTGCTACAGTGCCGTCCTGCTGTCAGTCATTCATGATGCATCACTTTAACACACTCTGCCCACGTTCCCACCAATGTGGATAAAAGAGATGTATTTCCACATCCATGTATCTGCAGTTAGCATTTCATTCTCTGAGTCGGCCATTATCAAGAAAATGACAAAACTGTAGGATGTGATCCGTCCACTGCCACCTGAAGCAGCAGCCACTTCCACCGTGCGGTAACCTCGGCTCTGCATCTGTGGTTCCCATTTGGTTCATTTATTCAGGAAGACTCATTTAGATCAACAACTACTTTGCAAAAACAAATTACATATATATTTAAGAAAAGCAACAAGATGACCTCGTTTCATGGCACAATTACTACACAAACAGACACAGCAATTAAAAAAATCAGAACCACAAATGGAGTGCAAAGAACAGGATGTGCCACATCGTCAAAATTCTTCAAAACAGACCACACCACCATTAGATTACATCCACACCACAACGCAAGATACACACTTTTTACTTGCAGAAATTTGCTTACATCCTGTAGCAACAGGTTCTGAATGCCAGCAGGAGCCAAGAAAAGCCCAATTTATCCGTACAATTAGGTTGTCACAACAAAAGGTGCTGCATTCATTACCCTAGTTGGTTTTTCTAACCTACCACTGATTCGTTTGACTTGTTTTTGTCTTCTTGCTCGCCACTGCAATTGAAAGCCTCTGTGCTGAAGAGGCTGAATGGTGCCACTTCCAGAAAATCAAAATAGCACAGCTACAAAGGCAAAGGTGAAATGTCAGTGACAAAAGCCAATAGTGTTAAATACAGTATATTTGTACATTAATACACATACAGCATTTGATTATTGTATAAGCTGCTACTCATTAC
>OMNN01028271.1:0-23285 GCA_900302755.1 Chromis chromis | reverse complement strand
GGACCTTTGGGTTAATTGAGACCCCTAATCCAGAATTAGGTCGATGTGCTTCTGTGTCAAATTCTGTGTTAAGGGCCCTCAAGACAAACAAACAAAACCGACCCCGTAGTGAAAGAGGGAAAGGAGAGCTGTCTGACCTCTCTTCTGACTCTCTGTTTGTTCAGGGAATTCCAGCTCATTAAAACACTAACAAGCTCAGAGCCACGAAGACCTGATAGTAAGTAGTTAAAGTGACCAACATCTAATGGCTGAAAGGGGGAGACATGTGGACAATGACTTTGTTTGGTCTTTTACACAATAATTGCCAACAAGCCCTTCCAGATTGTTACTTGGCTTAGAGCTGAAGTCTATCAGGTGCTTAGGATTCGCTGCACAGGCCTATCAAGTGCTGTTATTTCTCCGTAATTTCGAAGTGATGCATAACACCTTACGGCAGTTACACTGACAAAATACAAAGCAAATTGCGCGGCTGAGATGAACAACTCTCAGCAACTAAAGCCTTATTTAAATTATTAAGGCATCCTCAGGTTGATATCACACATTATTACTGAAAGAGCTGGAAAAATCCAATCATATTAGATATGAAACTTCATGAAATATGTGTGTATGGCAGCAACCTCGTCACCTTTGCTGCAGTTTTACTCTCCCAGCACACAGATTTTATAGCATAAAACCCAACATTGTGCTGTCACTACATTCACCAAAGTGGCTGAATTTATTGCCTAGTAAATTCTGTTATATGCTTCCCTCCAGAAGCTTCCTGGTTTCAACATGTGACATTAGCAACATGACTAAGTGCTGCTGTGACCCCTGTCAGACTATTATATCTCTTACTGGGTAACTAAGACAGATCAGGGTCAGAGATGCTTGTTTGGCCCACCGGTGATAAAATTATAGCCCTTTAAAGGTGGCTGCCTCACTTTTTCTCCAGACACACACAGACACACACATCAGCGATATGCTTTTGCCAGCTGGAGAAAACTGACTGTTACAAGTCAAGTGTTTTTGTTTGCTTAATCATCCATGCTATTTCTCTCTTTCTAAAAATAGAGCACAACAAGCACTGAGGACGTAAAGCCGAAAGACTGCTCTGGGTGGCCTTTTATTACTGAGCATTGTGCCGCAAAAGGGAATTCTGTCTGAGTAGTTAGTGACCTCTTCTGCACTGACTTCCCACTGTTGCAATAGAGCCTCATTACAAACAGAGCGCTCATGGAGTTTTGTAGGTTTTTTTCCCCTCGTCACACGCAGAGTGAATTAAGGGCAACTAAGGCCATAAAAACAAAATCCACCAGATGGTGCTCATCACTTCCTCATTTGACTCATTCTCAGTTTTCATATAATCTTTTATTAATTTCAAGGCGAGCATCAGTCTCACCTTGCAATACCCCCTTCCTTGTGAGCGGCTTACACTTGAATCGGAGACGACCGTGATTGTCAGTCTTCTTTTTTCTGGGTCTACATGTCTGCTTTAATGACTTATTGATGGACGACTGCCTTTCATCTGAGTGGGCCTTTCTTGCCCACTCGAGTGTCCAGCCGTTCCCATGTCTAAGGTTTCGCCTCGGACTTTCTCCTTTTTGATCATCCCCCGGTCTTTTTCCATCTATTTTAAGTCCAAAACAACCTCCCTGCTGCAGTGCCTCTTTGAATTCTCCATGAGGATAAATGTGTTGAAAAGAAAGGGGCTAGAGAAGGGCTGACAAGCTTGTGTTACCGGAGAGAGATTTACATGGGGCCATAAAAGCCAGGGTGAAAGGAGAGGAGATATAACCCATATTAAAGGGTCAGTGTGTGGGGACACCGAGGTAAGCTGACCCAGCCAGGATGAAGGTTGGACAGCCCACACACACCACCTGCACACACTCCCATTCACGCCCTGCCCTCTGGTCGATGACTTTTTGGCTTTGGACAAAACACCCCCACCCAACTATCCTCCGTCTCTCACTCACTTAGCTGTCTACTGTTTCCTTTAGGAGAGTATTCGGCCTCTATGTTATTTTATTATTGTCTCCGGCCCATAAATCACCAAGAGAAATGGTACCAGCTCCACCAGTACTGCTTAGCTTGTGCCTTGAAGCCATGTCAAGGCTGAGCAGTCCTCTGACACCCAGTATCCCCATCTGGGCCAGTGTGGATGAATCCCAGGGTGCCATGCTGCCACAAGAAACAAAAGAAACCTTGTAATATTGCGAGTGAGAGCCCACAGGCTGCCATGTGAGGGAAAAAAAAAAAAAGGCGTTTAGCTCTGAGATGTTTATGAGAGGCCTTGGGAGGGAAATCCATCATCGCAGAGAGAACAATTTATGTGCAGCACGAGATACAGACTGACATCTCCCATCCTGCAAAGAGACTTTCTTGAAGAGTGTGTTGGATTTGTTGGCCGCTCGCACAGGCCACTGTTCATTTGGGCGTGCAACTGCAGGGAGGTTATTTTTGCATATTATTACAAGTTCCTCAGTGAAATGATTTCAATATCAAGCGCTAAATGAGGATTGCGTGTGATGCAGTCTAGTGAGCAAACCACTTCCTCAGAACATATTGTACTCTGCATTACACTGCTGTTGTTTTCATTGAGCAGGGCTATTTCTGACTTACTACGTAGTTTGTGATGTTTTCATGTAAGGCGCTGATTAAAAAGTGTTTCCCATACACCATAGCCATACATAATTCTACATAAATTAAATCTTCCAGGACGCCTTTGATTCATTAATAGGGGGCTTTAAAGGTTAAGCTCCACCACCAAAATTCAAAACAGCCCGCAACCTACCACAGCTATAAGAGTATTTTATAGTGCATTTAAGACAACAAATAGCACTGCAGAGTAAATAAATCTAAGATGTAAATGTTCACATCAGGAACAACTGGCCTGTAATTACTGGCTTTTTAAATTAGACGACCATCTGCCTTTGAGTTAAAATATGGACTCTATGGAAACATTTCATTTCATTGTATTGTTGTTTTTTTCCCCCTTTTTCGGGCGGTAAGAATTAAGTAGCAATCAGATCAAGCACTAATGAAACATGACTTCTGAAGAGGCGGCACAGCTGGGTGCAAGGGCCATCTAGTGGAAACATGTACGTCATTACACAGATGGATTGTCACACAGATTACAGATTCACAGCTAATCATTTCTCACTTTATAAACACAGTTCCATGTGAATGGCCATTCAAATGCGGCCATTTGTTGTATCCGATCATTTGTGAACCGGTAAAGTGATTACTAAAAAGCAACAGATGAAATGTTCCACACAGACAGAATAAATCCATTGTGGGGGTTGTCACAGCTCATTGTTGTCCATGGGGTCCAATCATTTGCATTCAGATTTAAAGGGGATAATGGTTTCTACTATAAGTGTGTGCTGGCAATGTATGAAGGTTTGTGATAAATGTAAAGTGAGTTTTTCTTTTGTTTCATTTAGATGGTTGGTAATTACCAGTCTATCCTTGGCACAATATCAACTGAGAGAAAACAAAAGAAAACGTGAGTCAGATTTTCAGAAAAACCTTCCTTGCTGACTGAAAATTTTAAAACTGTTGTGAGGAAATAAGGGTTCTGATTATAATGCACAATACATAATACACACTAGTTGAAATTGGGATTGATACTTTACAACAAAGACATTTTATGAAACATATCTGCCATTCTTTTTTAATTGCATCTACAGTTGAACAAATGTTCCAACAATAACAACTGGCGCATGTGTCTACAGTAAGAAATAAATGAAAGTCCATGCACTGTGCCGTCTGCATCCGGTGCACTGTGCCCAATAGAGGACCTGCTTTTGAATAATACAAAGATTTTCATTGTTTGAATTTCATTGCCCGTGGATACATGCATTTTAAAATGAAATGAATTCACTATAAATGATGCAGTTCTGTTCAGATTTGGTATTGTTTAAGCAGATGAGTCATTCATCCGAAGCACAGTAATTTTTGGCGACCCATCATTTTCTCTTGTATAGAGAGTATATATTCATCATTATTTCAAGCTCAGGTTCAGAAAGTTCACAGTCAAAAGTGCACAGAAAGAGCTAAAATTGTTTCTTGAGTACCAGTGTATTCTATAATACAATGATTTTACCCCTAATTATTCACAGAATAGATTCTACTGAATGAACAATCCCTATGAAAATTGGTGACTGGGTGCTGTGTAAATTATCCAGCATAACCAGGACACCGGTTGTGGAAAGAAAAACTCGCTGTTAAAATATTTAAAAATAGCTTTTTTTTAATGTTGTGAGCACCACAAATAAAACTTAATTTACCTCTATCTCTTCAGGCTAAAGACAAATCTTAGAGAGTGATTTCTGAAAACCTGGGCAGAAATGTTTGTAAAGCTACATATCATTAAGGAAAGCTAAGGTTTATGTATCAATTTGGGAAAAACTGGGCTTTAGGTCATCAAAGTAGATGTGATGATCCAGGATGGGTGCCACCTGCACTGAAATGTTTTTTTTCTCCCCAGTGTATGTCTGAAATCTTTAATGTCCTGTTGTCTACTTCCGTCTCCAGTGGTGAGAGGTTCACAGCTGGATAAGAATCATAGTGGACTCTCAAGGCTGCCTCTGTCGTATTCTAAAATCATTGTCATGTTTTTAGGAAATATTAATAAGGCTATGATGGAAATGTAAGAAGGACAAAGTCAGCATCTGTTAAAATAACTTGCATGAAAAGTAATATCTGTTGGGAGACTGTCAGCACTATCGTTAGAAGGCTATCTCCCAAATGCTGAAAAATTCAACATATAAATCTGGCATGAGAGTGCATATGATTACATTAGCTTAAACTGCCAGTGGTAGATATCTATGTGCACGGCGTCTCCTAGCAACACAGCATCTAAGTTTTTACATTAACGAAATTCATTTTAGAAGAAAATATGTAGATGAACATGACAAAGAATGGCCATTTTAAATGCCTGCAAAATACTAAAAGGCAATAGCTTTCTGTGGCTAGTTTTGCGCTGGAAGAGAAAAGTTCTGTATAATTACAGTCAGAGAATTCAAAGGCATTGGCCAAGTTTAGAGAAAGATGGTGATCATAAATACAGTAAAATGGCACAGACCAGGTAATAGACAGTGGTGGCAAATACCCATACGCTCGATTAGTATTGCCCTGTATTGTCACACTGCTTCTTGTTTTGCCATTGATTGTTGTGTAAGTTGGGACATTCTGCTCTTTACTCACTTTCACTCTAAATCTATAATCAGGCCACTCAAACTGCAATCCTATCATTGCAAACAAGTTTTACTCACTCTGACAGCATTCTGCAAATTAGTCAATGTGAGAAAGCATATGACTAATGTGACTAAATTAAATTACGCTGAGCCGACTAGACTAGTAGACATGATTAGAGATTTTGTCTTTCAACATGTTGACAGCGTGGCAGGAGCCTGAACCCAAACTAAATCCTTAAATGGGTGTCAAAATGAACACTGCTTGTTGCTCTCTGGCATTGTCTTCCTCTCTCTGATCTTTCTGGTTGTTTGGCTCTTTGCATCAGTACATTTGGAGCTCCCGGGGCTTAATAAACCAGGATAAACAAGAACTGAACAGTCTTTTCTTCCCATCCCCGCCTACACAGTTTGATTGACAAACCTGTTTGTAAATGGAAATGCAAAGGGAGAGTTTCATTTGTACTTGAATTTCAGCAGGGTGGATAAAAAAAGCCGTGCAGTAGTAATCATGTAGACTGCTGAATTGGATTATTGAAAAAGTCTTGAAACAAAAAGATGAAAATGAGAAGTTAATTAGCTATTTAAATTCTTACTTCCATCACGATGACAAACTGAAATCTTAAAGTATACTGTTGACAGGAGTGTATAATAGATAACAGGAAAATTGCATTTGATTTATATCATTTACATTTATTTAACTCCTGAAAACAACATGCAATTGCTGATCCCCATTTTCAGACGACATTATCACAGTTCCACAATGGACGGCAAGGCAACATCATTATTTGTTGCTCATTAATTCCTTTCGATGTCCGCCTCACGCAACGTTCTGCAGATTACATTTGTCACTTGGCCGGTGCAGTGCAGTGGGAGGAATTCCATCTTAAGACAAAAAAGCAGACAAGGTTTACAGCGCATTATGATGAAGTATTATCCAGCTGCATCGGAAACATCAACAAACTCTAAGTGGCAACTGTAAGTGCCACTGATACTCTCTGTAATCCAAACGGATTCCCGGGCCTGATTCACTGTGGCATTTTTTTTTTCATGTTTCCACTAACAGCTTTGTGTTTATCAGCCGCAATTGAGATAAAGTTCTCTCATTTTACTCAGCGTCAAGGAGGACTAAAGACATTAAGTACATAATGACCCCTGCATCCATGATTATTTACTTCCTTTATTCACTGAGAGGACAAGAGAACAGCTTGGATTAACTCATTAATCTCTCCGTACAGGCGGTTTGTCCACGAAAATAGCTTCACACAAATCAAGGTAAATGCAGATTGTTTTTCCTAATGTCAGCAGAGCTACTTGGGGAACAGTTGTCTTACCAAACGGTTTTGTCAAAGGTTACACAAGCCTTTAAATTACATTGTCAGCATTTATATCTGTTGTTGTTGGTGAAATGGCACTCATTCCTCCTGCTCTAAACCCTGTCTGGGAACTGCCACCATTTGCTAAACTGCCATAAAGTCTCCAAAAGGAGAGGGAAGTGATGAGGACACGGTGTTGGAGGAGCCCCAGGAGCATTTATTTGAATGAAATGGGAAAGTGACAGGTATACGCCAAAGTGACTGTGTAGTAAACCACGCATCAGCGTTCGCTCTATAATAAAGCCACTCTCTTGCATCTAATTGATGACTCTCACCTGACATCACTGGTATGGGACATCAGGGTTTTAATTTTTATCTGCTAATAATTAAAGCTGAACATCCTGACATGACATTGCTTTAATAGCTCCGCTCCTTTCTGCATGGATTGAGATGCTCTTAATAGTATTGAGGATTGAAGTGGGCAGGTCGGGGAGCACTGCGAGCCGGGATATTGGGAACAAATTGACAAGGCCGTCTATTCTGTCTCACTCTTCATTTAGCCCAGAATGATCCAGACCAGCTGGCTGGCAGCCAATTTATCTCAGAGAAGATGAGAATGTGAGGGAGGTTCCTGATGAAACGATTCCAGAGGACATCCTGAAATGTGATGAGATCGACTGGGGGAAATTTTTACTTTTTATTTTTTCAGAGCTTGAAACGTTTGCCTTTGTCCATCAGTCAATTAGCAATTCTGTATCCTAAAAATAGCATTTTAATTCACCTAGATTGCACAGTGTGAGATGTTTTTTTTTGGTTAAGCTGCATGCTAAATAACAGCTTTTTAATCAAAATAGTTGTAGAATTTTCTGATCTTTCTGATCTATAGTGAAGAGCAAGCATTTCTCCATTTTTTCTTGGTTTTTAATGACAATATGTGCTGTTGACAACTGAAATGTGATGGTTTTGAAGGGTTATTTTTTATCAAACACACAACACTAGTTGGAGTTAGAGAAACATAATTGCCACGATTCACAGACAAGTTATATAAACCTGACTATTCAAATAAACAAGGACAACGTATCACTACCATTCAGGACCACTGCTGCAGTGTGTCAAGTCCAGTAGTGAATGACAAGCACTGAGGGGGGGAAAACAGTAAAGCTCAAAACTATAGTGCTTACTGCAGAAAAGTTTTCCGCACTAACAGTGTTGTTCAGATTGATTTAGCTTACAGTGAATCATTCTTGCAATGCTTACACTGCCATTATTGGCAGTGTGTGTTTAGGTAATTTACAGGAGCCATTTGTCTCCGCACTAAGGCTACACAGAGAGAGAGAGCTAAGCTTGCCTGTCTGAGTAGGAGGAAGGCAACTAGCAGAAAAGAGCTGCTGCTGGACTCGGAGTAGAGCTCACTGTAGGCAGAATGTAGCACCGCAGACCCACCGATGAAGGATTTTTACAAATGACTCTATCATTTATTTTCTTATCTTTTATTTTGATCTAGCACTAATAAGTATCTGGAAACTGGGGACTCCCTATGGCCAATGTAGCTTTGCAGCCACATCTAAAATTTATGTAGAACACCCCACCCCCCAAAGTGCTCAGCTCATTAATGAAGCTAAATGAATTCAAAGACAGTCAACCTCAATACCTTTTCGCAAATGGCGCTGCATACACACACTGCCTTACTAAGTGATACAAATGCAGCTTATTTAAACACTTCACCGACAAGGTCAACCAATGCAGTGCTCAGAAAAAAGCAGTTCTTTGCTTCTTAAGAAACAGTATTATAGACTGTAAATATTCTGGAGAGGTAAGTGCACACCCTATATGCCCACAGCCATCTACTTAACTGTGCCACCTGGTGACACTCACCTGCAGAGTTGAGTAAATTTCATTAATTTGCCAATTAGATTCTGACAGAGGTACAAGTAGAGCGTTTGGCCTCTGAGTCGAGGTCGAGGAAATGTCACTAGGTCACTGTAATGATTAAAATCCATCTGGAAGGACTGTGAATATTCTTCCCAGATTTGTACTTAAGACATCTTCCTCCAAAGAAAACCACTGGATGCACGGAGAAATGGACAAAAAGACAAATGAAGCTGCTGGCCGACCGATATCTCCCTCCTTGGATGCTGCTGCTTGAGAGACACAAAAACAAATTAGCATACGCTGAGAGGATCATTTCTCTAAGTTCACGATTAATTGTCTAACACAAATAACATGACTGAAAAACTGAAGGAAGGAGGTCCAATTATGTGTTTTTTCCTCCCAAGAGATTTGTCCTGTTTAGCATATTGCTAGACAGTAAAACAAAAGGTAAGAACTGCATTTGTGACACCATCATTTTTTCAGTTTCTATTCACTGTCAGGATACTGAGTCACAGCTTACAGCTCACATGCAAAGTGAATAGGGCTGCTTTAACCTGCGTCTACTGTACTGTGGAAGAGTTTGAGTCACTAAAAGTAAGGAGAGGATACAAATCAAGTTTATTTTTATCTTGTTACCATGTCCATATGGTGTTTTTTATATATATATCTATAAGACACATCATGAGCGCAATAAGCAGTCAGTGCCATGGATGAGTATTTCAACATTGAAACTGCCGTCCAACCACGATGGTCTCAAAAACACAAATTCTGACTCCTAGGGTTTTATATGTTACAAACTAAAGGAACAAATCCTATCACCTTGCAAGATCTTCAGAATTTGCTGAACACGTAGAACTAAATTACCCCGATTTTACAACTTTCCATAGTGTAGCATAGAATAGTTTTACAGTGTTTACAGTGCAAAGTCGTGGGTGAGCTGGTGTGCATGAGCTGCAGCAACTGCAGTGTTGTGGATGGACAGAAAGGTGGGGACTTTATAGATTTCCACATTGTAAAGGAAACAACAGTGTAGAGTTACAACTAAGCAATTTTAAGGTAGGAAAAATAGAAAAGTCTAAATTTGTAACTTTGATACATAGATTTTAGTTTTTAGAGGTTCAATCAATGACCGAGGAGGGACTTTAAAAAGGGATACCATGGTTAGTTTATCAGTTAACTATGTGCAATGAAGTGCAATGAACGAATCTTAATCAAATCAACATTAAACTGTTAAAACAGCACCACCAGAAGTCTTCTTCTGTCTCTTCAGGTAAACCCAGACTGACTCCATGATGTTGCAGGGCTCTGTGGGGGCCAGACCATCAGTTGCTTCTTCTTGCCACTGATGATACTGCTCCGACTTCCTCCCACAATCCAAAGACATGCTGAGGTTATTTGGTGATTCTAAATTGTCTGTAGGTGTGAATGTAAGTTTACTGTTTTGTCTGTCTCTATGTGTAGCCCTGTGATAGACTGGCGACCTGTCCAGGGTGAACCCTGCCTTCAGCCTAAGTCAGCTGGCATAGACTCCAGCCCCACCATGACCCTACAGAGGATAAAGCGGTGTATAGAGAATGGATGGATGGAGTTTGGTTGCATAGTGGAGGTCCTTATCTTGCTGAAGAATGAATTTGGGACCCATCAGATGTATCCATGATAACAGTACATGATGAATAAGAGGCCAAATACCTACCTAAAACATTGTACAGCACTGTATGTTGTGTTAAAGGGGATAGGCATTTTGAATTTTGAAACGCTTTGCAAAATACTTGGGAATTGATTAATTAACCATAAATCAATTACTTATTTACTACTTGTAAGATCACAAGCTAAATACTTCATACACTGTATTAAGCGCCTTCTGCGAGCATCCACACTAAGTGAGTTATAATATTATCCACTTCTGTTTGTAGTTACAAACCAAGGCTTTTCCATTAACGCTTAGTAACTCCTACACGGTTATATCATTGGTCCCTGGTGATTTCCATCTCCTTGTTTGTTGGCCCTGTAGAGCAGCAAGGCTCTTTATGAAGGGGTTGTTTGTTTTCTGAATGCTAACAATGACCTGCCAGTCATCACTGCTGATCAGAGTACTGAATGAGCTTTTCCTTCCTGTCTGTACCCTTGAGTTTGATTTCCAGCTCCCCAGGCAATTACAGTTCATTTGGCTGCATGCAAGGGAAACGGCACTGCCCTACTTCTCAGGCTCTACGGCTCTGCTAAAGGGTAGACACACTGTACTTAAAAAGCCTCTATTTATTTCATTTTAGTCTTTTTCTAGTCTGCATCCAAGTCTGGTCATATTTTCGATGCTGAAACGAAACCTGAAAAAAAAAGAAAAAAGGCATTTCTTCCGCAGATGATCTCACTGAAGCACAAAAGCGACACCAAAAATACCAGCCTTTGTGTTTTTGCAGATGCTGTTATGAATTTGTGCTTCAACACCATGCAGTATTAAAATGCCACAGTCAAAGATTAAGGAGTTGATATGCAGAGAGGAGAATTCAGCAGAAGCGCAGTGGGCTAGACGCTTGTCAGGAAGCCGGTGCCATAAACCACAAGGAGTGAAGCTGTTTCTGTTTAATCACAAAAGGTTTATGTGCTGTCTTTGTCCCAGTGGCTGTGGTTTGTTCCAGTACGTCTTTTCAACACTTTTCCCCCAGTCTCTCCCCATTGTGAGGCTCTGCGTTGCACATCTAAGTGCTGTTGGTCCTCTTGATGCATGAGAAATCAATGATGCTGTTCAGAATCTCTATGAGTTTATCTCCGGGCCATGGTACATATTAGCAGCCCTCCTGCCCCTGCACCTTTATTGTAATGATCTGTCATTTTTAGAAACTGCAGCCATTTGTAAACGCTACATCACATTGATCAATGTTGTTTACAAATTCAGCAGGTAGGCTGCAAAGTTTTCCCTGATAAATCATGCAGTCCGCCTGCTCCCCAAGATCTCCAGATAGATCTCCACTCATGATGGCATCCCTGACAGAGACGGGGGAAAGAGAAGCTGGCTGCCAGAGTCGGCTTTCTGTATTCTCAGATGTCTTCTAATTAATCTGGACAGCCTCCAACAATGTGAGAGGCCCACTCTGGTTCATCTCTCACCCCATGAGAGTGAGAGTGAGTGCTAGCCAAACTGTCACTTTTCAACACAGTTCTCCGTGCAGACAGTCACACTCTTTAACCTCGCCCATGTCAGCCTGGCTCACAGCCCACTTCTCCGAGCTAGTGTTTAGTGGCAAACCTTGTGCCAGAGGAAAGCAACAAGATCTTCAGCGAGGAGGGGAGAAAAAACGTGTTTTTTTTCTTATTAAAGGAACCTGTTCTCAAGTGTTTATACCCGGGAGAAAGAGATTGAGAAATTTTGGTTATAACATTCTACTTGGGAGATTTCAGCCTGGTTTTATTGACTCGTACTTTTCTGTTGAACATGATTCAATAACCTCTTTTCTTTGTCCTATACATATCCCATTACAGGGGGAAAAAGGAAACGATACCTTCTATATGAGAATCACAGGAAATCCCTCTCAGTCCTGCACCGCTGGTATCAGCAACACATCTCATAGCAGGATTCTAATTTTGAAGATTGACTTTGTTGAGGTCAAAAGATAGGGATGTCAGTGTATATCTCAGATATGAATTGTCAAAGCCTGAAGGAAAAACTCTATAACTAGAACGCCATAAATTACCTCAGGTTCATGTTGCTTGGCAACAAAGAGTCTCAG
Organism: Chromis chromis; assembly: GCA_900302755.1. Lineage (NCBI taxonomy): Eukaryota > Metazoa > Chordata > Actinopteri > Pomacentridae > Chromis > Chromis chromis. The sequence continues at coordinate 11,198 of OMNN01028271.1, read as the reverse complement.
AGAAGATTTGAATGCAGCTCAGACACGACTAAATGAAAAGCTGCTTGAGGTAAATATCTGCCTTAGCTGCGTCTTCTCTGTGATGTTCACTAATTATAAGGCAGCCGGGCTGCTGAGTTTGGAATATGCAGGCTGCATCAAACCAGAAAACTTGGCTAATCTTTCCACCTCAGCCCAGCCGTTCACGATGAAGCAACTTTGCTTTATCTTACAGAGGCTGGAGTTAAGGTAATTAGCTGTTTGCTTGCGAAGTGTAATTAGTATTGTTTAATTACCTTCATCAGATGTAACACTCCACTTTCATCAACAAATTTGGCACACTTACCTTGCAGTTTATCTCATTCAAAGGAAACAAAAAAGTTGCTAAGTGTGTAGACAAATGCAGTGTAAATGCAATGTATAGGGACTGAGGTTCCAGTGCCAGTGTCACAGAACTAACACTGTATTTAGATCCAGTTCTTCAGAGCCTGCCAAGCTGACTGTGAGAGGTGACTAATACATACTATGAGGACCACCTGCTCTCCTAGAAACTAACCAAACATACATGCAACCTTCATCAGCCTAAAATAAAAAAGGAAAATCTATTCTTTGCTTACAAGCAAAAAATAAAAAATGCAGAGGATAATTCGAGGTGATGAAATACAGAGAAAACCATCTTCACATTGAGACACACACAGAGGCCGCTCCGCCTCCTCACTTACATTCTCACATTCTCAAGCATACTGACAAATCACCTAGGGCTGCATGCAGAATGAACCGCCCTTCCCCCTGCTGAGCTGCCCAGAGCTTTATTACGCTCAGAGAATCGGTCTCAGCGATCTACTCTGCTGAGCACGACGCTGCATGTTTTACCTCCTGCCCTACACTCAAACCAGCCACTACAAGCCACATGCAATTCTCCAATCTCTGCTCACTGATGCAATTAGAAAGGAATTACCATAGAATATGCATGCCGCCCTGTAACACACAAGGCAGAAAGTTTGGTCTCCAGTTGAGTGCCAAAACAGCTCGAATTCAGACATTGTAATGGAAAAGAGTTGGCACCCAGAGTCTGCCCCCACTTTGATTATTCTTCATTCTTCTGTGAAAGAAAAAAAAAGCAGAGCACATGTGAATAGCTTCTGCACTGCCAGGGTTTTATTTGACTCAACCAAATTGGAAGCCATACAAAGCAAGTGGTGTGCTGACGAACGCTATCTGCAATTCTCTGAAATCGTGCCAGTGTAATTCATTATTATATGACATAATTATCTCTCTTTCTTCTTGCTCTGTGGGTGAAGGCTGCTAGAAATGCTTGATCAGCAGAAGCGGGGCCAGCCAGCATGTGTGTCAGATAGCATCTTAAGACTCCTGGTCTACATCTGCCAGTCCCTTATTATATCCTACCTCCAATTTGTCCATAGGATCTTATCTACATTTCCATTAGCCCCGGGCTGAGGCTTTGCCATGATTGCTAATTGGATGCACTGGCCAGGACGGGTCCTCTGTCTATTTCTGTGACTCGGGTCTGTCTGCTGCTTCCCATTACTGCCTCATGGGATGAAATCCACTGAGGACACACATAGAGAAAAGATCAGGCCAAAAGTGTACACCATTATAGCTCTTCTTGTTTGACATCTCCCCCTGCTTTGTTTGTGTCTTTTAAGTTTCTGCACTCCTGCAACTCAGCAAACAGCACTCCATTAAGTAATAAAGAATACGTCCCACCACAGGGCTTGCATGATATGTAATTTCCCTCTCTGAACAAGGCTGTTATTGAACCAAATGAATTACCTCTAGAACCTCTGAGTGCAGGAGTTTTGATGTCATTGACCCTCTGTATATCTCTGAGTGAAACCCCCTTTGTGTTTTTGTTTGCGGTACATAAAAAAAGGAATGAAGTTAATTCTTTCACCGAGCCTTATAAACAAAATCAAGCCCATTTCAGGTCGGTGCTGAAGAAAGCAACAAACCTGGAGGTCAGTGACAGTGTAGTGGCTCAAGGTAATGCACCACTGGTAACCAATATGTATTCCTTTGTGACGAATGGAGCAGTTCTTTGAAAGCCTATTCACATACTCTTCTCTTTTAGTCTGGCGCAAACAAGTGCTGGTAAATGCTAACATTAATTTCGATTTTGATTTTCAACATGGGTGGACTGAGGCAGTAGCATGCTCTGAATAAGCTCTGCGTTTCTGTCCTCTGTTTCTGTCTCATCACACCAGTCAGCTGTGTCATTTAGTCTTGCTTTGCAGAAGTGCCTCCTAAATAAATGCAAATCTTCAATGTGCACAGCTACTTGTTTACCCCCATTATTATTATTTGAAAGGCATCATAATGGTGTTGTTCCACAGCTGACCACTAGATGGCACAGTCTCATATAGTTTCTATTATGCAGCAGCAGCACCAGATGAGGCGGGGGCTGCTCTCAATTCAGTAACAGGAGCCTATATCCACACGAGACCCTGCAATCCAATTTAAACCCTTTGTGTACAGCTAACTTAGTTCCCCCAATCTTACTTGTGGATGAAGAATCATTCTGTCACTATATGGACTCTATCATAACCAGATCTCACTTAAAAAAAGATAAATCTTTGTGACCTTTATTGCAACGGACAACTGATGAGTCAGTTATTTTCATGTCACTCACATTGCGATGCTCTGCTTTTGTGCTCCTTTTCCTAAAGATTTAGGGAGTGTAGCGGGAGGCGATGAGACTGTCACAGCTGTTGTCACACGCTGCAGGAGTAATGCAGGTAAAGTGAGGCATTTCACACAGAAAGCACCTTCCCGTCCACTCTTTTCTCTGTAGGCGACTGGGTGCATTTGCACAACAACATCTGGAACAAACTAACACCTCATCGGCTTTTTTCGTCTGATTTTCAGCCTCGACAAATTGTGTTACCCCTGTCACAGTGTCAGGCGCTGACAAAAGTCTAGACCCGGTCCTGCTGTCTGAATTTAGAAGAAGAAAAGAAAAGTTTTTTATTTTACTTTAACTATGGCTGGCCTGAAAATAACCTTTCCTTGTTAACAATGCAGCGTGGCATCTAGTCAAGCTGTAATGGTTCACCATGTGTCCTGTGGCAGGGTGTATCTACCACTTTCTCAAAGATCATGACCATAGAGCAGATGCTTCATAGTCATGATTGCTTTGGCTGAATCTATGTGTGGACAATTGGGTTTTGGCTCAGGAACAATACAAAATGAAAAAAAAAGAAAGAAAAAAAACAGCAGATGTTTATTCAGATACTGATTGGACTCTCTGAATGTACCTTCCCACTTCCAACTGATGACATCCGTCCCCTTCTCTCTCTGGTTTTAGCTTTTCAGTTGCTCATTTGCTTGTCTCCAAAGGTGCCTGCCGTTATTGCTCTGTTTGGTTAGTATGCAGCAATTTCCCAGGCTTGGCGCTGGAATCTGGGGAGACACATTTGAGTCTACAGGTGTTTTGCTGCACCAGCTCAGTAAGCCTCTGCTCTATCTCATGTAATTAGGAGATAATGAACCTCCGCCCCCCCTCCGCTCTGCCAAATCATCTGCCACTGTTGAACTGTCAAATCTACACGGGTGACTCCGATAGATCTTCCGAGTGACTTCACTCGGCTCCGACTTCAGACTTGTCAAAATGCCTTCTTCGCAGCATTTGCTTAAAGAAGAAAGAATTATTTTCTCTCAACATGCAGAATTAAGCCTCACAGAGAGATGTAAGCCAACAACCACAATGAAATGATGGTATTATTATGCTGCTACCCATTCCTTATAATATTCACCCAGTTATTACTTTCTTATTACAGTTTCTGGTGATTCTCACCAAAAAACAAGCGACACTAGTGCATCTTAACAATTCTGCCATGTTGCTCTCTGCTAGTTGGTTCCAGGTCTTGGTGTAGTGACAGATGTGGGTTGAAGTTGACGTTTCAAGAAGGAGCTTGAGGAAACACTAAGACCTGAGACAAGTACAGCAGCTGTCACAGAATCTGTCTGCCTGGTAAAGACAGTGCTGGTCCAATTTGGGCACAGTTTGTGCTTAACCTCAACACCACTTAGCTTCCCGAAGAGCCATCAGCAAATCTTCCACTAAGATGATGACAAGCAATACAGCGGTATGAGAATGACAGCAATGGGAGGATGCTCTCCAGTAATGGACCGTACGGAACGGAGAGAAATTTGGGACCGAGTTCTTTTTAAAGGAGCTCCATAAACAGCCTCAGCCCCTCTGAAAGAAAACAAACGCGCACCTGTCAAGGAAAGTAGGGAACTGTGCTTAAAGGCATTCTATCTTTTTTTTATTTTTTGACTCTGCATGAAACTCCCCTGCTACTTTGTACAGCCTGGGGATCATTTAAACACACTGTGAAGATTTGATTTTTTAACATGAGAATACTTTAAAGCTTTCCTTATGTCTCTCTAGGAGAAAGAGAGAGAGAGGGGGGTGGATGCTGTGGGGATATTTATATGTGGTGCCAGACTGAATCCACATTACAGATTGTTCTACTTGTGCTTTTTAGTAATTTATTTTGCTAAGCTGTCAGAGACAGTTGGGAGAAACGATGGTTGACAGGTGACAAAAGATATATTGGAGTTCTCATTAATGCAGTCACATGGCATTCACCTCAGAGAACTGATTCATGGCTGTAAGCAGTTATGTTATGTAATACTAACGAGTGAACACCAGAAACCTGTCAGCCGGTAAAGTAATGACTCCTCTCTTAGAAGCATCATGGCTTGGATTTAGAATCATGATTATTAACATGCTATTAATTTTGCAGACTATACCAAAGCAGAAGCTGTTGTGAATCCCTGATGTATGAAAGTCTGATCCGTGACTAGAAGGAGAGCTGCTAAAATGGGGCAGAGAATGTGTACAAATACGTCTTGAATTTGGAGTGTAATAAAGCAGATTATTCTGAAAGTGCAGTGTAGCTACATCGAGGCCAGAGTGCACGGTCGGCTTTTTGATAGACTTGAAGCAGGCTTGGGTTTTCATCATGCACTCACACGGAAACAGACACAATGACTTTAAAGAGCGACTGGAAATTGTGACCTTCCTGCCACAGGATGGCATGTGTAACCAGTGGGTAAAGCTGCACATTGATTTCATTGACTGATAATGTGATATACTGTGTTTACAGAGCAAGGAAATGCCGCAGAGTGCTAAAGCTCTGTTTGGACTGTTCTGCAGAGTGTTAGCCGAAATTTAGATCCCGCAAAAGCTCTTTAAACTGCTTTTGTTATTGTGTTCCATCAAAAGTTTGTGTTTGCTGTTTCCCCACTTTGTCTATAGGCAGCTGTGTCTACCATTCACTTGAAAAACTGCATATGAATATGCATATGAAGGCTAGAGTTAGTTTTTAAGTTTAGTTTAAAAAAAAAAAAGCTATTAAACATTGGTCTGATTCATCTTTACATTCCTTTGTTGTAAATGTGTTTATGCTTGGCACGGAATCATTCTTGAATGTCATCCATCTATTAAGTGCAGCAAGAAAACTTCTGCTAACCAGTCAAACTAATAACCAAACAAATCAAACATTTACCAGAGTTCACCGCTGTTGATCTGAGGAGCCTCGTGTTTGCTGCAACTTACCAACACACGACTTCTCAAAATAACATTTCCGAGCGTTTCTTAGAGTTGCAGGATCTCTCTCATTTAGTCTGCAAAATGAATCAGACCCCAAGGAGCTTCGACTTAACGGAGCACTTACTGTATTCAGGGATGCTGAATGTTAAACATTCATGTGAGCAACTAAAAAAAAAAAGACTTATCACATTAGCTTTTATAAATTTTAAATTAGGGAGTGAATGCAACCCCATCCACCAGCAAATATTTAAATTTACATGGAAAAATCTCCAGGCACGAGAGAGAGGAAGGATGGAACATGGCATTTCAACTTTAAGACCTTAGAAATTAAAGTTGCATTGTTTTAATTTTCAGACAACTGGGTTTAGACAAATCTGTCTCTGAGCATTATATTTCTAGTCAAGTAAAACATGGATGCACCAACATGGATTTGTGTTAATGTGTCTTTTCGGGGTCAGTAAAGTTACATATAATGTGCCCTCCTTCTTGGCACAAGAACCCAAATCTCAGCAATTTAAATCTGTTATTATACTAATTTGCATGTGTTTACTTATTCATGCACAGTATTTTATCAGTATTTTGACAAACTGTCTGTGCAAAATGTTCATTGTTAACATGTTTCATTCATTTTCCCTAATGTTTTTTTTTTTTTAATTATTATTATTTTTTATGTTTAATGAAAAGTACAACCTTTCTCTATGCTTAAAAAAGTATTTTAACAGCCTAACTTCAACCACACAAGTGAACCTGGGTCTCCAGTGAAATGGTCTCTCAGAAATCGATGCCTATTAGCACTACATGGGAGAAAATAACAGTCTTTGGAACAGAACATTAACAGAGAACGGATAACATTAGAAGCAGCAACAGTTGCATTAATGGCTAAAAATACATCATAAGTGATATGAATAATGCTCAAAATGTCAAAACCAACAAAGGAGGAAACTAATATAGTAGCAATCCGTCCTCCTTACATCAGTCAGAAAATATTCACATATCCTCCACACAAAATGCATCTCTCATATTATTGTGGTGACTGAATGGCTTATTTTTATCCTTATCATTTGGGTATTTTAGAAAACAAGTGCGTCCGCATTAGGGGAATCCACCTTTTAAAGGTTGTGGTAAAGGGCAGCAGCCACAGGGGTGGGCAGGGGCCCAGCTGATATTGGCAGCATCTCTAAGTGATGTCTCCAGATCCTTCATACATTATTCAAACATCGACTGGGGGGACGACTCTCCCCAACTAGACTTCCCTCAGAGATTTCACACTGGCCTGTGTCTGTGTCAGCTTTGTTTAGGTTAAAGAGCATACCTGGAGGGAAAATACACTATATTTATCTTTTACATATTTATTGGAAGTTAGCATTCAGAATAGAGCACTGGTGTTGCTGTATAATCAGCAAAAAAGCAGTCTGTTAGAGCCGAATGTCATAAAGTATCAAACAATATTTTTGGATTCCTCTCACTAGTCTACAATTGTAATACCATCATAAACACAGCTCTTCATAGGTCACCCCTGTGCTAATTAATATAGATAAACGAATGAATAATCTGCCCTTATCTCAGACACCTGGTAATTATGTATAATAGTTCAGAATTGCATTCATTTAACATGCTAATTAAAAGCTTAGAATTTATGGCTGTGCCTCAGAGACTGATTTTGTTAAAGAAACGCGGCTGAATTAATTTTTAGGCACTTATGTGCCTGAGGTCTTTTTTTCTTTAGATCAATGTTAGTCTTTCGTCAATTGATGATCTTTTAGCTGCCACACAATTGTTCATTTATCTCAACAAGGGTGATGGATACAGTTGACCTTCTCCTCCTAATGAAATGGCATTTGCACTGCCAAGTTGTGGACAAGACATTGTTGCTCTCAGGACGGAGCTTGTTTGCTGCGGTAAATTTCCTTCTTTTTTTTCCAACTCTGCTATCAAAAGGATGAGGAGAAAAAATGAATACCTTAACAATGAGTGGCAGTAAAATATACAGTCCACTTGTGGTAGATTGTTTTGTGCAAGACTTTAGATTTGCACTCCACAAGACTAAATGTTCTTCCTCACACTATAGGAGAGATTGGGATATTAAATACAATATAGAAGATCATGTGTCACGTGGACATCCTGCACCAGATTATGGTTAAACTGGACATTTATAACCCCTGTAACTATTGATTTGTACATGTGAGTGCTGTGTGTTGGTATAGAATAAATACAAATCTTGTGCATCATATCTTCATTTACTGTGAGCATCTGCCTCACGCCCCCCCCGCTAGTCTGCTCAGAATAAGCAGGTGTAGAAAATGGAGAAATGGATGGAGGTTAAGTGTTGAAATGAGCTCTATTATACTTCAAGATCATTTTCAGTTCTTTATGTGCCTTTTGCTCTGGGAGAATGTCAAGTGAAACAGGTGTGTGTGCTGGTGCCAGAAATGCATTTTCTATGATGCAGTCCCTCTTCTCAGGTTAATACCTTTAACATGCGGTGGGAGGTGACAGTAGGAGGTGGAGAGCGCGAGGTGATAACTCGCTTTTCCTTCAAAGTGCTGATAATCAGGGCGGTGGAACAGTGGGTGCATTGCCATCTGGTGTGAACGGGGAAGTGCATGAATTAATATTGATTTTGTATGTATATTTCAAGACAATTTCCTATTGTAATTGTTGAACGGTATCACATAACCTAATTTTCGTGGGAGGCAGCCATTAGCCCGGACAGGATCTGGTTTCAAGCCCTTTTTTTTTGTAGCCGAAGTACAGTCTGGTGCTTTTAGCTAAATGGTAATGTCAGCATGTTTATATTCTTGTAATGATAATGTTAGCACATTAGTGTTTAATAGGTAAAATATTTACCATGTTCACTGGATTGCATGTCCCCATTTACTGGTGGTAAACATAATGTAAAGCTGAGGCTGTAGGGATTGTCAATAGTTTGGCAGACATTTAGTCGCAAGTAATGGACACCCTGATGGTGGATCAATGTTACTACTATTCATCTTGAAGTGAATATAAATGTCTGTATTAAATGTCATAGCAATCCGCCCAGTAGTAATTGACACATTTCACTCAAAGTTACAAATATCAGTCTCATGATGGCACACAACAAAAGTCATATGGATAAGTCTGGACCGAAACCACTGAACAAAAGATTAACACTACCATCGCTACTGCATGGATTTACAGTGGTAATGCAAATTCTGTGAATCGTTTCTGGGATTGTTCTAAAAATTTCCACTCATAACGGCGAATGAAAAAAGATGCTCTAAAATGTAATAAAGATTTGTTATTGCTGTAATTGTGCAGGGAGGAGATGGCAGGAATTCAATCAAGCTTTGAATCAGCTGTCAGGTGTACAGAGACTCTGCCAGGCATGAACCAGCATGGCTGCCTGCGAAATCCAAGATGTCCTGGCTGTAAAGTTTTATATCCCGTTGCTGATGATGTGTTAATGAAACATCCGCCACCTGTGACGGTGGCCTTAAAATAAATGGCTGAGATGGAGGATTGAGACTTAATTACTGCGTGCTATTCAGGGAGCCTTTCAGCTTCTCATATTCTTGTGGATTTTCTTGGCACATATGCATCAACTTATATGTTCTCCTTAAAGTAATACATATTCATTATGACATTGAAAGCCTCAGTATATATTTAGTTTGAGACAAATGTTAAAAGTGAGAAAACTGAATGGTCAAGATACAGTTTTTTCATGAGCCTTTTTTAAACTACATCTGCTAAAGTAAAAAAAAAGGTTTGTCTAATAACCTGTATCTTGGTCACCCACCTGAGGAGATTTTCTTACTAACAGATGGAGACATTTTAGTTTATTTGATCAAATTAAAGCCTGGTTGTGGAAAGCCTTTTCCGCACAATGCTAGGTAGAAACACATTGCTTACCTGATCGGTACAGCTTGCTTCACCTTCCTCTTGTGTTCGGGTTGGCACCGACCTGTTTTTAGGTTTTAAATGCATAAAACAACCACATAATTTTGTTTATTGCATCAAGGCTTTTTGACTTTGTCAGGAACTTCTATTTCAACAAAATAAAAAAAAAATAAAAAATAAAAAAGGTTTTTCACTAAATTTTAAAATGCTCTGGTTGAAATTATGACCTTTGTATTGTTAGGGTCGGTTTCGACCCAGTTATAAAAAAAAAAGATTATAAAGCAATAATTAGAGCCCAAACTGAAATCATCAGGTCACTGTCAGCCAACAGGGGATTCTCAATTTGCCCTGTTTTCCCCTATACCTGCACAAAAACACAACAAACAACGATGGGCATTTCCAGGCATTTGACGTCAATAGAATTGGTGACTTGCAGAGTGCATCGGAGTATACTGACAAAAAAAAAGGCCCAGAGGCCCACATCAAAAATATTAAAACCAATATTTTCATGGATAAGGAAGCCTAACAAGGTAACCAAGAGATGAGAAACAAATTGGATGATAGAAAATAGTTTTTAGTGTACTTTAGAGCTGATTTAAGACACGGGTCAACACCAACCCGTTAACACAAGAGATGGTAACAGAAAGCGAACACAAGAGGAAGGTTAAGTCATGATAAATGTAAGAGATCACATTCAAGAATCTCCTGGTTATGTTTGGAGATTAAGGATGTATGAACCAAACCCCCCACTGGACTATCCTGTTATTCTGTGTTAATACAACTTCAGTATTAATCATTAGATGCACACTCTCCCACAAAAAAGCCTTTTCTCATACACAGTCACTGGGAAAGGAGCAGCTGTAAAACTGTGAATAGTTTTTTTTCTGAGTGTTACAAACCAGAATGATTCCTTTTGTTATCCAAATTTGATCCATTTGGTCCAATTACATTTGGAAAGTCTGCATGATTATTTTTACGTAATCCCATTTGTGTGTGCGGGGGAGCCGACATGAAGCCAGCCAGCTCACGTCTCCGTCACATATGCTCTCTACTGGCTTGATTGAGAAGTATGCTGACGTGCATGCTCGATGAACCACAGGAGCATGTGGAGCATTTGGGTACCTCATGGAGGAAGCTTGGAAAATCTTTTTACTGTATGCGCCACTTTTCATTCAAATGAATTAAGCCCTTAATACATTCACGGCTGTTGTACTGAAAGGTGTCAGGAGTGAGCGATACAGCTACAATAAACCCCAGAGGAAAAATGCGTATCAGTTACCACCTGCACTGCTTAAAGCAAAGCAGCTTTGTCACACAGAACTCAAGTGAGTTTTATTCACCTATTTTATACTGCATAAGCTTAAATTTATATGGCTGGCATCTACTTTGGTAACATGGAATGGAAAAGCTGGTAACTTTTTGTTATGGATTAACACCGATCAGCCACAACATTATGACCACTGACAGGTGAAGTGAATAACATTAATCATATTGGTACTATGTGGTGTTCTGCTGGAAAACCTTGGATTTTAACATCCGTGTTGATGAGACTTAGACACCCAAATAAACATTGTCCCAGAACAAGCACACTCCCTCATGAAAATGGAAATCCCAAATGTCATTGGCAGGAAAATGCACCCCACCACATGGCAAAGACATCAAACAATCAGGAACATCTTGAGGAACATGACAATGGCCCAAGATGTTGATTTGACCTCCAAACTTCCTAGACCCCATTCTGATCAAGCATCAACAGGATGCA
>OMNN01028270.1:0-16962 GCA_900302755.1 Chromis chromis | reverse complement strand
TCATGCTGTTAAACACACACACACACGCACGCACGCACACGCACGCACGCACACACGCACGCACGCACACACACACACACACACACACACACACACACACACACACACACACACACACACACACACACTCTTGCTTGGACAAAGGTGTACAGACATGGAGTCATGCAAACACACAGGCATGCTTTTATGTTTGTGTATCACGTGGAGCAGGGGTCCCAACACCCAACATATTTCCTACAACTGTTCTCTGAGGGTCACAGACCTGCCCAGACATCCTGTGGGTAACATGTAACAGAGCTGAGACCAGGAATAAGGCTAGGTAGAATGAAATACAGCCCATGGTAAGGATTCAAAACCAGTGTTTACTAAAGGACCTAAAGAAGGAGTCAACAGTCAGTGCGTGGGTGTGAGTCGTCTGACTCCGCCACTGTGAATGTGCCTCTGCAGTCTGCAAACCGGACTGTTAATGATCAAGCCGGCTTAAAAAAAGAATGAAAAGTAAAAACTAGAAGATAATAATTATGTTCATAATTATGAGCAAAAATCCTCCATTTGCATCTCTGTAAAGTGGTTACTGTTAATGTCTGCCCTTAGAGCTGGTGACCCCAAAGAAACCCTCTGGCTTTGTGCAATGACTGATCGCTCTGCAAGATATCATTAGTAACATTACAGCGACTAAAATCAAAGAATTTCCCTAAGTTCATCAAAGGTTGTGATGGCTTGAAATAGGAATCACACTTGTATCTCTACTTTGAGAGAAAATAGCGAGGAAAGTTGAAAAGTTGAACGTTGAAAAGATTGCCCAGAAGTGCCACTTATGATTTCACAGCTTTGTAATCACGAAAAATTTAACAGTTTATACTGCAGTTTACTTTGAATCGTGATTTACTACACAAAATATTTTTGGCTTATATCAGCATAAGTCACAGTAACATCCATTCACAGCTTGAGATATTTATGCTATGCTAAAATTTATGATTACACTTAAACAATGAATATTCACATTTGTTCATGATTGTTTTAAAGAACTTGTATTGAGAAATATGTTTGCTTGTTTTCTTGAGGAGTTGCTACCACTCATACATCTGGCTGCTAAATGTTACCATAGCTAGCAGCCAGTAAGCAGCACAGAATGGTCTGTGCTACAAGGGGAAAAAAACACTCTGGCTTGTTTGTATTTCTTTTAACCAATCAAAACTGCATTGGGCGGAGGTAATCAAAGAATGTGAAAATGATGCCCCTGCAAAATAGTGACAGGGGAATTGTTTTAACAGGATATCTGCATGCAAGGAGGCGAGGACTGTCATTAAAATGGCTAATTTACATACACACAAAATAACAGGGCTGTCTTACTGCACCATCCTTTGCAAAACCTAACATTTTCAGTGTGGTAGGTTACTACTTGGAGGTGGTTGTTGTTCCCTGTAGTGACACACAGTTAGTGGTAGGAGAGGAGAAAGCTGAATTAAATGCCAATAGTAGGCTTATACCTGCATTCTACATCCAGTAAGTAAGATTACTAAGTAACTGCTCCCAAAAAAGAAATAGTTTGAATGTGTTACCTTTGGACAAAGCCAGGCAAGCTGTTTCCAATTGTTTCCCATCTTTATGCTAAGCTAAGCTAACTCACAGTTGGCTGTGTCAAACTGGGGGATGTTTGGATGTTTGCCTGGTAACCAGGATGGGACAAAATTGTGACATGAATATGGCGTGAGGAGGAGTGCATCATGGAAAAAGCGTGTCAAAGTGTGATTAAAAGAGAAGAAAGCCGTGCTATTTTCAACTGAAAAAAGGAACTGAATACCATGAAACTGAGTGTGGAACAGAACTGGTTGGCCAAGAAGGCCACGAGGACACCAAACCACAAACCGATGAAACCAGTGGCAGACCACGGTGACAGGACCGCTGATGAGACAGTTGTGAAGCACGACGTCTCGGTACAAAGAACGAGACAAGCCGAACATCTCGCTCTGTCTGACAGCTAACAAACTCCCCACTACAAGAATGTGTGCACACCATCAGCTCTGAAGCCAACGCATGAGTAGGCAAAAGAGGTTGGGAACGTCTTTCAAAAAGTGGTGGGTGGCTGCGACATCAGACAGATAAAAGGGTGGCATTAATCTTCTCATCTATCTCTGAGCACAAATGCAACATTTCCAAAATGTCAAACTAGTCCTTTAACAGCAAAGTGACTGATGACATTGTCCAGATTTGGAAATACACCAAGGGTGCAGTCCCAGCTGTACTTTGATTTTTGTTTTGACAAAAACCCGATAAAATAAACAAATCAGCAGCTCCCCAAAGCTATTGGCATCATCCAGTAAAAATTCCCACCCTAGATCATCTTTACATGTGTACGATGAGAGGAATCAAAGCCAGCTACTAAGGAGGGGTCACCCAGCTGCCTGGAGCGGGGCCATGTTAGTCAGCTACAGGGAGAGAGTGCTGCTGCCACCAGGCTGTGAAATCACCGATCTGATGATGGGAGTCATCCCCCTGACAGCGCAGGAAACGGTGACAGTGGAGGTTGGAGAATGAGTCTGGTGAAATATGGGCCTGTCAGAGGGGAGAGAGGCTGAGCACAGTGGCGCAGGGCCGTCGCTCCCCGTGGCTGACTTCATCATTGACACTCCCCATGGAGCCGGCGGCGGGGTGGGTGGGGGGAAGATTGGGGATTTTGTGGGGACCCGATTAATGCTGGAAGCCTATCTTCCCTACACAAGATCTCCTCATTTGTTCCAATTGCCTAGGACTATAAACACGAATATCCCAACTTCAATTTCTGCCTTTCAAGGAAGGAAAGCCTTAATGAGAATTTATTGCCCTGTTGTTGCAACCATGAAGACTCCCAGGGAGGCTGGAGAAATTGTCCATTTGCATACTCCTTAAAATTGATGAGTGAGGAAAGTGAGGGAACGAAGTTGTAAGAAAGAGTGCTTATTTTTGCAGGGGACACCAAAGACATGCCAGATGTTTTTAGCGGTGAGGCCGGCAGTATTTAAACTGTCAGCCAGTGCACTGAAGTGTGTCTTGTGTCTATGACACAAGCTGCCTCCTGGTCTCGTATAACGCCCTTTGCTTTCGATGTGGTGTGTTAACACAAGAACTGAAATGTTTGTTAACTCAGATATATATGGTGGAGTCAGCTCTGTGTGCAGGATGAGTTATTATCAAAACAAATGAGCCAGCAACTGCAGCTGCATGTAAATCAGAATGCTGCTTTCCCCCCTCACTATTCAGAAGTCCTCAGCCATTCTCTATCTCCCAGCCAGTGGTTTCTCATCTGCCTCTATTCTTGCTTTACAAAGCCGGTCTTTCCTCTTACCTTTCCCATGCAGCAATGTGTTTATCCCTACGGAAATGAAGATTTCTTCACATCTTTATTCATTTAATTAGGTTGCAAAGCAGAGCTAGAGCCAGAAGATGAATTACCTGTGGCCTTGATATTGTGCCACAGAATCTCTACACAGTGGGCTCTGCAGAAATTAGACCTCAAGTCTGGAGGTGGGCTTTTTGGCAAAGTCGGCTCACAGACTAGTCCCTATTCTCTCTTTCCACTAAATTCAATTAGCCTCGCATAAACCTTCTACAGTGAAGAATGGAGGTCCAAAGTCACGTCTTTCAGCCATGTCTCCTTGTAAGCCAGCTGGTCAAATTAGGGTGGAGTGGTTTGAGTCTTTGTCAACACCTTTGTTCTTGGGGAAAGTCTAACTAATGTATAAGAAAACTTTATCATTTTGCAGGACCAGAGGGTGTTCTAACATTCTGCTCTAGATTACATACAGAATATAAATCTTCCAAATTACAATGAATAATGAAAAACTGCCCCAGAAATAGTCCAAACTATTAATAAGGATGTATGCATTCAGTAGGAGCTTAATTAAGCTTTTGCACATGCTACATGCAGATTGTAGAGGCAAAGCGCCTCAGACAAAAAACTCTGATTAAACACGAGTAATAATTGTAATTTAAGCACAAACACTCCCTCATGGCATGACCTCGCCATGAACTACTGGCTGTGACTAAAACAGGACGGGGATGGGGAGGGAGCAGTTGGGGTGAGCAAATTAGTGTTGTCATTTGTCATCGGTGTCACCATAAACTTGTGATTATGCACTGCGTAAGTCAGTCAAGTAAACTGTCTGCTGTACAAGAGAAAACAGATAGGACGAGGAAAGGGAGATAAGTGAGGGGTGATTTATTGGAAGTTATGTTGTTTAACTAATTATCATTTTCACAGCCTGCCTATAGGCACCACTTGGGCCACATTATCATCACTGCTTAAGAAAGATGCCAGTGGATGTTGAATGAAACAGGTGCATTAGATGATGATAGGTCAGAGTTGTCATCACAGGCTTAACAACTATCACAATCTGCATGTATTCATCACATCTCCTCAGGGTTTGACCACTTTCAGTTTCATCACTGTGCAGTCGGTACAGCCGTAATAGTCCACTGTCATGCCAGAAATTTAAGCCAAAGACCGTTTGCAATATGCGGCCTACATTTGGTAATGACCGACAACTTCAAACCCTGGAAAAAGGTGTTTCCTTGTGTTTTTTTTTTTTTCACTTTCAGCATCGGCAGCATTACACCCATAGCTTCCACTCCCGCAGGACTTTTGTGCATTCAATGACGTCTCGCCACTGAGAATGCTGGAAGATCTAATCAGTCCTGCTTCACTTCACTTGATCTGTTTCCTCAATTAGGTTGCAAGCTTGCAGCTGCACGCCTGCTGCTTTACATAGGTTTGCTGGTAAAGTAAATGTAGCTTGTTGTAGGGGGAAATATTTGTCTTGGGGGTTTTTAAGGCTCTCCCTACAGATCTTCTGCTTATCGACGATCAGACATATGTTGCCGCCCAAAGCAGAGTATTTACATATGTAATGGAGTTGCTCTTATCATGTTGCAACCTGATCTGTGTGCAGTCTAGAAAATCGTTCCCTTCTCTTGGGATACTCATACATTATCTTGGCACGTGTTCTTTTGATCGGGCGCATGTTTGCAGAGCTCATGTGATGAATGTCAAGGAATCTGCAAGATTCGAGGGAAATTGCAAAAAGCCCGCTACTTTAGATATCATCAGAAAATGTGCTGTTAGCAAAGTGCTTTCTAAACTGTTTATGCTGGGTTTGTCTCGGATCAGGATGAGCTTGACGCTGCACATCTTGTCAGGTGATCGGTGTAATCTGACTCTTAGAATTACTGCCTATTCTGACGAGCTGTTTTGTTTATACCCACCCTCTCTCCTCCTACTTGCAGCTAGTCGTGTTAACTTGTCCCCCCACTCTCCTCCTGTTTTACTTTCTTATAACCATGCTTGAGCTGGCATCCTGTGTGCTGTGTATATTCCATATCTCAGTGATACAGTGTGTGTCTGCCGGGTTTTGTTCTGTACACCCCTTGGGGGTATTTTTATGTGTTCCACTCAGAATCTCACACTGTTTGGATTCACTTGGGAAACATCCTCTAGCACATTTCTGATAATCACAATTGCATATTTGTTTGTTGCAAGAAATGGTCCTAAATCATTTATATGTATGCAACTCAATGACTTTGACAGCCATTGCTGCTGTAGGGAATGTGCTGCAGTATGTCCTTTTCATTACCAATAACAAGAACATGAAGCCAGGACTGTAAAAGAGGCTCCTGGTGGACATTGTGCATTACTGCCCAAATCCCCCTGAGGAACATACAACTTCATTTATGCTACTTAAATAGCAGCTGCATGAAAATATGTAGAAACAAACACATAGGGCAAGCTGATGAAAAACTAGTATGAAACAATGAGACTTCTAGACTGAAAAAGCGAAGTATATCCACTCTTTTGAAAAGAAATCCCTCGAACAATTCAGTGCATCATTTGGTTTCTCTCTCCAGCATTACAAGTCATTGATATGTCTTTCTCTTTCACAAAAATACGCACAGACACATTAACATAAAAGTCAAAGTCGAGTACACGCCACCACATACTGCAGCGCTTTCATGAAACAACATAATGTGGCACAGAGAGCTGGAATGGACTGATTTTGTGTGAACAGCCTGAACAAACAGCCCATACCAAGAGGAAGTCCCATCACGGGGGTCAGGGTTTTGTTAGGACTGACCAAATATGAGAGCGAGAACTGCGTATCAAAACAACAAGATAATGGATTCTAATTCCTCTGGGGGACAGGAAATACTTCTATGAGGAATGTCTGGTGTTTTCCAAATTTCACAACTGAAACTTGCCACACTGTGTGTTAGATAAACTGCACAATCAAATGCAATCAAATACAGTAGCCCTGCTGTAAATTTTGTAAACCTTGATATGTCTGGAATTATGTTCTGGAGTTCAGCAAATTAAGTTTGCAAAGTTGTCATGGAATCAAATGTTGAAATATCAACTTTTTGAGCAACCATTAAGGACGTCCCATTTATTTCATTGCATTATATAACAGTTTCTCTTACCTTCTGAAGAATGAAAATAAATTAAACATTCCATTACCTTTCATGCAAACAGCTGAATTGTCACTGTGTTCTATTTTATGTTTTAGTGCATGCCTTAAGGCCAGAGCCTGCTATGACCTTCTTTCATTTCTTCCTTCTTGTTCTTCAGATTTTTACAGGTTTAATCCTCATATTGTTACACAGGGACATTATTAGTGTACAGCCTGTTAATTTTGTTCACACTTGCGTTGAAAGTGACTATATTATCTTGACTTTTAGTCATAAATGTGTGATGAAGCTTGTAATCACGCCAGAAGTACTGCTCGTTAGTCGACATTTCCACTTAACAACATGGTGCATTATTGTCAACTCCTGTCAAGTCATTGTTACCATCTGGCCATGAGAAATGTTCAACTGAGATGGGAAATTGATAAACAAAAATAGTATCCTGATCCTCACTGGTAAAACAAATAGTATCAGTTTTTATGAAGGTCAGTATTAAGTTATAATAACATTATAAGCTCCTCTCTCTATGTTGCAACGTGGTGTTGTGTTCCTTGGAATGACTCTTAAGGCATAAGGTGTTTGGTCTCTATTTGCAGCTGAAACAGATAATGTCAAATGTTCGTTTGCAACAAACCCCTTTCTGAAGAGGCTAAACTCGTCAATGATGGACATGTGACCAAATCAGATTTGTTTGCGAGTGTCTATACACATCTGAGCATGTCAGATTGTGGAAACCTGACAACGTGACCGATTCATTTGCTGCCACCTTGCAGTTGCATTCACAGTTTGGTGTTTATAGGCATCTTATATGCAGTGTGTATTTTTCTTCAGTATTCGTAAAGGTCAGATTTGCATCCCTGCCTGAATCATGCATGACAAAATAACACACAGCTCCCAGGAAAATGCCTGAATGCATTAAACATATCACACCTAATCTTTTATGAAAGGGATGATTTCAGTAACTTGTCACACCTGTCATGCAGCATTTCCTTTGGATCTACTGATACATATTCTGTGCAAACCTGCAGATGTTGGCTCATATGCAACGCAGTGAGGCACTCCTGTATAAGTAGTGCATAGCATTCATACTGCATATTGCGCACACAGCAGACATGTAAATGTATTTATTGTATAAGACATTTTTGACAGGTATTCACTGTCACAAAAATACAGCTTTGCATCAAAACATGTCAAAGATCCTGTATAACTGTCACCTACTCCTGTGCTGTTGTTCCGCTGAATGTCAGAATCACATGTTCTTGCATCTTTCTCACTCAGTGTACAGTATGATCACAAGCTACCATAGATTGAATTTAAGAACTGACTATCCATAGCACAATATGAAAGACATGTGAGGGCAAACAACTGAATGCCAAAGACTATTGCTATTCTGCATTTAAAACAAAATGCCCATTAAAAAATATATAAAAATATAACACTAACAAACTAGTTTTGGTGCTTTATGACTGCTTGATCAGTACACACATATTGATACAAAGAGACCAGATTGAAAACGTTAAACTTCAGTAATCACATTTATGAATATTAAAGTAACAATCCTTAAGATGTTCATGTTGTAAAAACCCAATTACAGCCACTGTTTATGGTCAGGATGTTTTGTGCAATTGCCATTTAATCAGTTTACATTCAATAATTACCTCTCTATATAGTAGTATTAACTGATCAAGGCGGGGTCTGCTATTCTGCGCTCGATTCAAATTGCCATTACACGCATGCACAGGCAGCAATGCATGCATGTAATCCAGCATTACTGCTCGTAATTTTATTTCACTCACAGTTTACTGTTCGCTCTCTTTACACTATATAACTGCTGCATGAAGTTCCTGTTAACGGAACATTTCTTACTGCTGCTGCTTCACAATGAAACTGCTCCACTGGCAAAATATGGGGGAAAGGCTTTTATCGTAAAGCCGTCAGAGGAAATTTGGAATAACTCTAACCGTGATCAATCATCAAAGATGCATCAGCAAAACAAGTAAATAGAATGTTGGTATTTTTTGAGGGTAAGTCAGTTTTAAATGTTGCAGGGAGTAATGGGCCAAACACAATGTGGCACACTGATGGGTGTAAAAATACTCATACTATGTGCAGCATGAAATGGCTGTTAATGATATGATGGAAAAATGCCAACTATTAATGGCTTCTATGCTAAAAAACATGAGGTTTGTTGGGATGCACTGTAAACAGATCCACCACTTCCTCTGTTGTATTTCTGCAAACTGTTCAAGTACTGCTCGCGTTCCCATAGGACCTGTAGTATTAGAGCAGAGTTTCACCCCAACCTTGTCACACACTGCCGCTTTGCCACCCGTTGGCATCATACTGTTTACCCTTTAGCATAATTTTCCGACTCACAAGGTAGTTTGATAGACTATAAAAATGTTGTGAACATTAGACTGCTGGTGTTGTCACTTTTTAGGCAACCAGAAGCTTGTCTGCATTTGGTTAATGTTGTCAAAGGGTGTAATTTACTATTTCTCTAATCTTAAATAAGTAGTTTTGGTGCGGGAACTTAACCAAATTGTGAGCGATGACAAAAGTTGAAAACGAGTGAAAACAAGAGTTTTTAAAGTCATAATACAGAGAGAAACTTAGTTAAAAAAACACAACGGTCCAACACCAGACAAGAACCTCCTGGGTGAAACTCCTGCAACCTACACCACCACCATCCCTCCAAGCCCAGTGAGAGTCTCTTTTAAAGTAGATAAAACTCTTATATGTCCATCGGCACTGAGTACTGATGTGGATGACGTGAATGCCAAAGGACACACCTTGTGCGTATCTCTGGCTGCCAGTGGCTTTGAAAAAATGCTAGTCTTTGACGTCCTGGGAATGAGAACAGGTTGAGTATTAACACACAACAGATGTCGCCAAAACCAGGACTGAAATCTTAAGGATTCTAACTTTAAGTCTTTTTAAATATCGGAGGCCACAGTAAACCACTGCAGAGAGATCCATTGGAAACAACAGCTCAACTCAACTGGAGAGGTAGGTAGAGACGGCTTTCTTGCACTCTGCATTATAATGCTAAATTTTGGCAGTAGTGTTTTTTCCAACAACACATACTATTTGAATAATTCAGATTATCAAGAAAAAATATATATAAATTCATTGCATTTCACAATTACAGTAACAGGTCAAAATGGATAAACAAAGTACAATCAGTTACAACAACATAATCTCCATCATTAAAGTCATGCATCAGTGGAATATTTGTATATACATTCTTCAAAAGGTAGAGATGACCTATGTGCCACCTGACCAGTGTTGGTAGTTGAAGAAGAGACCACAAGACAGTATAAGCATACAGCTTACATATATACTGACAGTCTTGTTTTCTGGAAAGCACCCTTTTCTGCCAGCTGAGCTTCCTGTTCCTGTTTTACTGAAATAAGAAAGGAAGAATGGGGACACAACGTGAATATGCAAGGATTTAGCGGAGTGCAGCGTCCAGTGCTGACAGTCTGTCTTTCTGCTGAATTACAATTTGATGTTGACAAATTCAAATATGACCTGCTGTCTTCTTCTTGCTGTTAACACAACATTAAACAGGATGCGCCCAGAGAATCACAGTATCCCAGCCTGACCCACCGAGGCAGTGAAGAGAGAGAGAAAAAAAACCTTAACACATTACAGTTCTTCTGAGTCACTGGGCATCTCTGTCTGTCCCCACACTGCATGGATGAATGCACCTGGGAAGACCTTGTCCCCTAATTTTATTTGTTGGATCGCAGCTGAACCCTGACTCGTCTGGTACCACTCTTCTCTGCACAGGCACCATTTCATGCTATGTATAATTTAAACAAAGCCACTCTGTGTGTGTACGTGTATGTGTGTGTGCATGTGTGCGTGTTTGGATATACAGTAAACACTTGTTTTGAAAGTCAGTGATGTGTCCTCCTAGCATGTAACCAAACCAGACAATGTGAGATATGTAGTTGGCAGGACAATATTACAATGTAGATTGCAGGGATGTGAACTGTTGGTTCATTATTGGAATATTGATGAGCATTATGCAATGGTGTGTGTGTGTGTGTACGTGCATGTTCATTTAAAAACCCCACTTTCTCAGTGCCAGTGGAACCCTTGATTGCTGTGGACCCCGGATCCCAGAACGGCACAAAAAAGTAGAGACAAACAACACCAACAATGAACCAACAACAAATGGATTCCATTCACATTTCAATGGAATAGCGATCAGGGTCACTCTAATGTGGCAGCCTTCCAGTGCCTGATCAAGACCTGGAAGAGAAACACACAAGAAACAATGCTTTTGTTAGAGGAGGGACTGTGACACTTTAGACTCAGTGAAGGGTTTCAAAGTTTGATTCTGCTTTATACTATTTTATAATAATAGCACTGTTCAAACCATAACAGCAAAACTGTACAATATTTCAGAAAATGCAAAGTGCTCAATTACCATCACCACACACTGAGGATTTATTTTCTCTGTTTTTTTTTTGCTCGTACTCCAGGTCTGGCGCAATAGCACACGTTGTACTTTCAGTTTAGCATTTTGTCCCCTCAGTTGAATTTTGAATAATAAATGTGTCATCATTTAATTGCGTTTAATTGCTGTATCGTGTCAGTCTGTGCGGCTGCACTTGGGTTGCTGTGACAGCGGCTGGACAACATGAGTGTTTGCTTATTGTCCAAATATTGTTATGTGGATGTTCCAGGATGGTTGAGAAGCCTAAAGCTGAATAACAGCAGCAACACACCGTCTACGACTGCAAACACCGAGGCAGATCATAGAGATAACAGTAACGTTATTAAAGAGACAAAGTTAGTTGAGCTGTCTCAAGTGAGGTCCAAAAAGCTCACTCCCGCTGCCTGACTCAAACCCATCCCTTGGCCCATAACGTCAACAAGTGCTAGATGACCTTGGTATGGAAGAGCCTCTGCAGGTGTGTCTAAAAATACATCCATTTCATCTATACAGTTGACTATGGTGTTTGATTTGTAGCTGATGGTTTGAAAACAGGGGCTGCATGGTGGCTTGGTTGTTAGCACCGTCGCCTCACAGCTAGAAGAAGTTTGCATGTTTTCTCTGTACAGCATGGGTTTTCACCGGGTTCTCCAGCTTCCTCCCACAGTCCAAAAACATGCTGAGGTTAATTGATTATTCTAAATTTTCCGTAGGTGTGAATGAGAGTGTGCCTGGTTGTCTGTCTCTATGTGTAGCCCTACGATAGACTGGCGACCTGTCCATGGTGTCCCCTGCCTTCACCCAAGTCGGCTGGTAAAGGCTCCAGCCCCCCTGCGACCCTATAGGGGATTAAGCGGTGTATAGATAATGGATGGATGGATGGATGGATGGTTTGAAAACAGAGAATGGTGAGAAAATCCCAGCAAAAACAATGCCATAATTGGCTTCCTTTGTAGAAATCTGGGGTCAAATGCAATGCAGATGTTGCGTTAAAGTTTCACAAGGACATACCTTTGCTATTAGGACAGACAGACATGGACCCATGTGGATGTGCATGTTTTGTCTGTTGGACCAGATAAATAAGGGTTGTAGGCGTCTATAAATGTGATAATCACTTTTAGGTGGCCACACTTGTGCACCCCCACTAACTGGCTCATTTTATGACTGAAAATAGCCAACCAATCAATCCAAGCGTCTTTATTGGCACATTAGGCGGTTTTTGTTGTCAGTTTGTTATTGTGAGCCTAAAGTCACAATTTCATAAATGTTTCTTCTTGTAATGACTGTAATAGAATGTTTGCCAACCTCTCTTAGTTATTGTTGCTACACGAAAACAGCTTCTTGTACAGGCACAGGTGCAGTTTAAAGTTATAATGGTGGCAGATATACCATTTGAAATCTGCAGTAATTCTCCAACAACAATGGGTCCTTGATTTCACCACCAATTTTACCAGCTGTCTACTATAGTTTGAGGTTATACAAAGGTGCATCTTTCTGAATCAAGACAGGCTAAAATGTTCCTCTTATATCGGCGCTGACAGCAACAAGTGCCTCTACTCATCTTGCAACCTTAGTAATGTTTTAATCTATAATATTGGTACTTTTTCTACACATTGTCTAATATTCATTGACATCTCTGAAATTCTGTCCACTGTTTTTGTGTGTGTATGTTTGACAAAATGAGTTTGGCTTCAATCACTATTAGCATTTTGTATAATGTTACTCCCAAACTAATGTTTCCCCAGAAATTAAAACATATAACTTGAATTGGAAAAACTATCTATTTTTCTTATTTCAAAATGTTGCTTCTTTCGGTTAACTCCCACCTTTGTTCTGCATATTACTTTTAAAATAGCCCTTTTTGTCCACCTTGTTATTATGGTTTTTCTCTACCAATTAGCTCATGTTGTGGTCATACGAAGCATGAGGACTGCCTTCGGTGGAGAAATTCTCTGGTGGCCTATGCAGTATAACTATCAAGTGACCAGTGTCATTAATACTTCTCTTTTGCTGTATCCTTCTCATGCTCATTAATCTATAATTGGGACCTTCATGTATGATTAGTTGCTTAGATAAGGATTTTATAAGCGTGGGAGAGTTACACAAGTGCACTGGCTTTATGTTTTGTCTGAATGTGTTCAAGTAGGAGGGAGATTTCTCCTGGCTTAATTAAAGAGGAAATTTTCTTTAAAAAGAAATGAAAATGTACTTATTAGATAACATCGCTGGCTTATTCTCAAGATTAAGTTGTTAAGGGCATACTATGTGCTATACAAATTCAGACTGAAAAGTTCAAACCCATTATGGCAAAACTTCTAATAGAGTTTATTGTTTTCTGGTGCTGCCAAAGGGTTGTTTGCAGCGGTTGAGAAACTTCACTAATGGTCAAATGAAAAACACAGAAAATGCAAGTTTTCAGTTAAGTTTAAACAAACTAATTCCCCATAAGACAGATAGGTTATTCTGTTTACACAGATTGAATAGAAAACACATACACAGCGTATGATTGGCTTTTGAGACAGAGACTGATAGGTCCATATTTCATCCACTGTGGCCTATAATAGAGTAGCTGAGGTAAGGCAGAGTCTTTATTGTAGCACCACATCTTGCTGGGAACATTACCCTATAGGGTAATTCTGCCTGCAGGATCAGCTTCCACACTGTGAGCCAAATGCTACACTGTAACCTCTATACATGTGGTCAGAAATGCTCCTTGACTGCTGCCTTATAGTGAGGTGAAAAGTGGAACTAAGTTATGAGAGCCTCAACACTGGGTGAGCTTTAATTTACATATTTCATTATTAGCACAATATTAATCTATTACTGTTGAATAAACAGACAGACTATTATCATTGAAACAATATCTGAGCTTCTGAGGTCTTCAGTTTGAATATTCGTTTTTATGAATTGCCCCTTTAGGTTTCTAAAGTTTTATGCTTCTACTTCTATCCTGGACCTGACTGAGCCAGCACTTACTGAATTAGAAACTAATTTACCTGAATTTTGCACATACAACACGACTCCAGTTTGGATTTTTGTTCATTAATACAGTAATCCCTCCTTAGTGTAGTGTTGCAAGATGCACTTTCAAAGCTAAACTTTGTGTGTGCTTGCAGTCCTCCTCCTGAAAGGGTTGTGGGCAGCAGTAGCAGCAGCAGCTCAGTTGGAGTTAAAGCTCCAGACACTGAAACAGCCTGTTTTGAAACCTGGGGTATTATATGCCTGGCAGAGTGAACAATCCTTGCAGTATTTTGAGCTGAAACTTAAAATACACATATCGAGGACATGAGAGACTTACATTAACTTGTTAAGAAGAGGCGTAATAACTCTAGGAATGCTTTGTCAAACCTATTTTGAAGTGTTTGTTCCACCTCACCAGTGAACAAAGCTGGAGCACTTGAACCTCTTTATAGAAAGTCTTTTCAAGAGGATATGACGGTAATTCAGAGCGCAATGATACACTTCCTAATAGCGCTATTAGCAAGTTCAACACCCCTACATCTCCCTTTGAGGGAAAATATCAAAGTTTCAGAGGGCTGTTAATCTTAACGGGAGAGTGAGAGCATAATTCATTAAATCATCAAATATTTCACCCAGGAACCCATTAAGTCCACTAAGTACTTCAAAACACTGTGAGGCTCTTCAGATAACTGCATTTAGCCGCCACCCTGTCATGTGCTTCAGTGTAACTCAGCAGTGGGAAAATGACACAAACCGTGATTTACAGTTTGCCTCACAGTTTCCATTGTACAAAAGCAGATTTCTAAGAACATTTTAAATGCAATGAGGAATCTCCTAGTAGCTATTAATCAACTGTCGAGGCTCTAATGAGAAAAAAACCCGATGCATTTCGTTTTACTTACTGTGCTATCTTGCAGTTGGTTGTTGTAACAAACCGTCCTGTGTAGTGAATGTTACATCTGACCACATTGTTGGTAAAGTCTGACTCCAGCACCAAGAACTTGGGATTAACCTGGAGCTGGAGATATAAGAAAAAGAAGAAACATGCATGAATAGAATTGGCATCGCCTCGAGTGAAAATCCATTCAAATGAACAACTCTGAACATGTATAGATCTTTCTGTGTGAACATCTTGCAGCCATATTGACCAAATGAAATATGCATGAAAACAGACAATATGATGGATGGGAAACCAGTGGCACTGAGCCATGAGGAGCTGCAACCTGGAAAAAAGTCCACATAACAAGGAACCTAAAAACTTTATGACCTGGATCAATTTGTTTTGGTGGCCTTGACCCCCTCTCACTCCATGAAATGTGACCTTGTGCCGTCCACAAACTAGCCATGTCCACGCACGTCAGAATCTCACTTGACTCTTACCTTTAGTATGTAGTTTCCAGGTTTGATGTCGGTGATATCGATCCACTGGCAGTCAATATCAGCATTGTATGTATCGTAGCAGCCCGGGCTCAGACCCTGGAGGAACAGAGGGGAGGAGAAGGGCTCGTGAGGAATACTGATCCGAGTCCAAAACAACTCTACCGGTCAAAAAGTAAATGTAAGATCTTGTAATATATATTAGCAGGTTAATAAATGTAACAACAACTTTTATTTCCTGGTGGCTACCTAAATTATTGTTTGAATTTTTCTCACAATTTTCACTTGGATACAAATTCAAGTGAAAGCTGCATGGATTTCCGCAGTTGCAATTGTCTATAATAGCATAACTACCGCGGGTGGATATTGGTATGATGGCTGATAAAACATGAGGTGAAAGGTAGTGTACTAACCGTATAAAACCATGTCATTATCCCCACTCATGTTCTCGTTTGCTGTGTTACCTGAGTGTGAGCTGTGCAGGCGTAACGCTTCAGATGGCCAAAATCGCAGGTGGTGTCCTCCAGACAGAAGCTAGCCTTGTGTCCCTCTGCCACTTTACGGCCGGTGCTGACCTCGAGTAAATCATAGTGGCTGAACTCATCCATGCTGTGGTAATGCCTGTCAGAACCAGCAAAAAAAACCAGGATGTAGTGAAAAAAAAGTGAAAAGGTGTCTGCCTGAGTGTCTCATGCAAAAGTCTCAAAGCAGAACTAACAGTCACTTTATTAAAGTTGTTAAGCTGCTATTTGCCCTTTGGTTTAAATTTAATGCAACTTTTTCGACAAACTGTGAATTTATAGACTGTGTATTCAACTTCCTGACCTCAGCTGTTAACATTTTTGTAAGTGATGTTGCACCTTCAGTGAACACGTCATAAATCATCAATGGATAATGGATACTAATTAATGACAACAGTAAAGCATTGCTGAAGCAAGGCATTAACACCCTAATGATGTATGAATGTTGTTAATTAGCTTGCGCCAATCAGGGAGTTCAGAGGTGTTTTTCTGTGTGAGGGTGTGAATTGGTCTATAAGCATTTATGTGTGTGAGCACATGTGGTTATTTTTAATCATGCATGCCCATATCTGTGTGCGCATCTGTAAATGTGTGTGTATCACAGTATGAATGCATTTGTGTGCTGGTTGCAGTGTGTCTGTTTACACAACGTCGGCAGCTCATGAAGCATGGATGCACATCACCGCTGATCATCACAAGTGAACTGGAATATAAACCAAGCGACTCTCGGTGAGCGACTCTGTCAGTGAGCTGGTGAAATCATCTGCAATATTAACTGCTATATGACTTGGTCCCCTCCCAAATGTCAAAGTGACCCAGGATGCTATTCACTTTTACAAGCATCATGTGCAAATAATTTTGGTTTATGCAAGCAAGTGCATATTTGCATTGAGAAAGATGACAACATAATTCCAGGCTGATGAGAAAAGCTGTATTTCTGGTCATTATTTTGATGGATTTATGTGCCGCAGTTGCAACAACAGAGTCATTAAAACACACATGAAGTGGTTATAAAAATATACATCATCATTCCCGCTATTTCCATTTCCACTGTTTCTGCTTATTTGTTTTGTTTTCCCACATTCACAGTTATAATGTGTTTCCCGTGTACTTGTGTGTACATGCCAGAATAGTTCTATTTTCAAGAATAGAATCACTGCTCTGTCGCAGGGACACTGAACTTGGTTTGTCTGGGAGACACTTTTGAAAACAATAGGC
>OMNN01028269.1:0-24013 GCA_900302755.1 Chromis chromis | reverse complement strand
GCCATTGTCATGTTCCTCAAGATGTTCCTGATTGTTTGATGTTTTTGCCATGTGGTGGGGTGCATTTTCCTGCGGGGGTAGGCCAGTGACATTTGGGATTGCCATTTGCATGAGGGAGTGTGCTTGTTCTGGGACAATGTTTATTTGGGTGTCTAAGTCTCATCAACATGGATGGCAAAAGGTTTTCCAGCAGAACACCACATAGTACCAATATGATCAATGTTATTCACTTCACCTGTCAGTGGTCATAATGTTGTGGCTGATCTGTGTATACATATACATAGAAAGCATGAACACATTTTCATTTTCAAGTATTTCTTCTCCCACTGCAAACAAAAAAACATTATGTTTGGAATAATAGTAATATCTCATACATAGATTCTTTAGATAAACAGTACCATTAATGACTGTAATTTGTGAAAATAACAATGTTAAAGCTTAAGCAGACTTCCAGGCACAATGATTGGATCTGTGTAAAACTGGACAACATCAGGAAGACTTTCTGTGTACTTCATATTCATTACACGTTGTTCCATGATGCATTTCTTCACCTTCACAAATTCATGACCAACATCAATGCTGTACGGTGTAAACTGAGCAGAAATTCTCACCTCTGTCATGACTTTGTCCTGACATTTCTTCACATACTTCCCATCAGCTTTCACAATGGTTTGCAAGAACTGGAGGTACTGAACGTGTCTCCCATGTGTTTCGATGCAGTGGACAAAATGATGGACAACGCGATCGCTGATCTCGTTGCACAGCTGGTAGTTGTTCATGAAGATGTGACGCATCGTCTCCGCTTCCAGCAACTGGTGAAAAAACAGGAAGCAGGAATCTTTACAAATACGGTATATTAGAAAACTGCATCCTGGTGCTACTGTGTGCTCTAATAAAAAGAGGACATCTTTAAAAAGTGGGTGAAGCATGTCAGCAAGGGAAAAGTAGAACACAGTCGTATCAACACACCCCTGGAGTGAGGAAGAGGTTCAGGTGTTTATGTAGCAGGACTTGATTCTGAGGGTTTCCTCTGCAGAAGTTCTGCAGAAACGTATGTGCCAGGGTCATGATTTCATTCATCTTCTCATCACTCTGTGGAAGGACACAACCAAATAAATAAAAGACAATTAGAGCATCAGACAGAAAGACATCCAGTAACCGTGCTGCATACAAATTCAAGACTTCAGTCACCCTGGAGGTCTCAGTACCAAGACCAGGATCAGTTTGTGTCTGTTACTAAAATGCAAAAGTTTACAGAGCGTGGCGCATTCAGTAAAGATCAGTCTGGTACTATTATGAATTAAAAGAATGCAGCATTGTTGATTTTTTTCAAATTTGGGAAAATTTTAATAACAGGTTTATCATCATTACAGTTTACTGAGTCATTGTAATAAGGTTGTTATTTACTCTCAAATTTACAGTTTTGATGAGGCGGAAGTTGGTCTTGGCTAGTCAGACCATTCTGCAGCACTGACAATGTTCAGAATGGTCTGGCTGAAGTTTATTATCATTCGGCTATAGAGGAAAAATGCTGACGTTTGTTTGTTTTCTTTAAACCAATCACAGTTAAATTGGTTAGAGCTAAATGTGTCCCCTTCAAAACAGTGACAGGGAAATTGTATTGGTGGTACATTTGCAAACAGAGAGGTGAGCACTGTCTTTAAATTCATGGGACTGTCTTACAGCATGATCCAACTTCCCAGCAAAATTTTAAATTTTCATTATGGTAGGTTGCTGCCTGGAGGTTGCTGTTGTTCCTTCACGTAGTGAAGGAGATTTTGAAATCTGTAACACGTACATAGCGACGGGGGAGGAGGAAGCCTATCTGCATCTGGTGAGTCAGGGTAGGCAGAAGTAAAAATGTCCAGTCCAGTCTGATGATGGAGACAAGACAACTTATTGTATTTCAAAATTCTCCCAAGCATCTCTAATTCATACCTGAGGTTGTTCATTGTGGCCTCATAGCTGTGGAGCCATTACTGACTGAATTAAGGGATGTTTTTTTTTTTTAGATTTTGTTTTTTTAAAGCCTAGGGATTAAAGGTTATTCAGCTTTTTTTTTTTTGCTTGCTGTGTGTTACTTACCGTCTCATAGGGGATCTGCAGCAGGTCCAGCACCACAGTATGAGCTCCCATGTTCTTCAGGAGCCTCTGCTGCTGCACTCGACTCTTCTTACTGGGATAACACAGCTTACTGAGCCTCAGCAGGATCTAAAGAAGAGACACAAGGATCTTATACGGACAGACAACAATAAAAAAGACCTTTAACAAGAAAAGCCTGGAAATAAAGACACGTAGCCCACCTCTTTGACAATGTTATAGTTGTTTGCCTTGTTACTGTCAATCTGAGGTTTATTATCACCATCCTGCACTGGGCTCAGAACAACCTCCTGGGAAGACACACACATGACGAAAGACCAAACACTTGTTCTTAAAATCCACTTAGAAAATTGTGATTTAAGCCAGAAAAATTAACAGGTTTTGGTTTAAGCTGCACAATTCTCCAAAATGTGTTCACACTCTGTACATTAAGGCCCTAACCACGAGGCATTAAAACGTGTTGAGAGGAGTTCCTGCACTGATCCTTGTCATTGACTTAATATAACAACAATGAAATAAAGACATTTCATGTTACAGCCCTGATAAATAAATAAAAAACAATGCAGGTTCTCATTCTGTCAGACATTATTATTCATTATTCCTAAGTGCTAAACTAACAAACCAGTTTGCAGCGAGTGCTTTCAATCAGCTTTGATGAACAATAACAACAAACAAAGAAGCCATTTACAGTGAGGCGGAATGACTGATGGGACGTTTCACACAAACATAGTAACTGGCTGCAGAGCTGTAAATATGGTACTAAAAAACTCAAATGTGAAACTTTGCATTTAGATGCTGCTTTTAGATACTATTCGTGGTGTGTTGTGCAGCACCTCCATGTTCGGCTCTTTGGCCTGTCTGACTCCCAGGTCCTCGTTGCTGTAGACTCCACTCTTCTCCACCCACAGCTCCGACTTCTCAACAGTCAGACGCAGCTGGTCCAGGTCGGCCTTGATCTGCTTGTAGT
Source organism: Chromis chromis (assembly GCA_900302755.1). Lineage (NCBI taxonomy): Eukaryota > Metazoa > Chordata > Actinopteri > Pomacentridae > Chromis > Chromis chromis. The sequence continues at coordinate 20,946 of OMNN01028269.1, read as the reverse complement.
TCTCTACATCCTGTTCTGACACCAGCAGCTGGACCTGAAACAAACAAACATGCGCGTACAGCGGATGAAAAATAAACCAGACGTAGATTTATTAAAAGAACAAATGCATGTGAAAGAAAATCGCTGCCAAGAAGTCTCTGTGCAGCATGTTGCTAAAATGAGCAGTTTTTCATTCCAGTTGAGGAATCTCTTAGTGAGGCTTTTTTTTTTTTTTTTTTTTTTTTTTACAACAGTTGGCTCTTAGGAGAAATCCTCCTAATCCAAACTGATTACATCAAACAGGACAAAAGTGTTCCAGCTCACCAAGTGTCAAGTGTAAGTGTGGTGTCGGTACCTGTTTAAAGGCCTGCAGCACCTCGGCTCTCTGGCTGAAGTGTTTGAAGATGAGCTGCAATGAGCCAGACACCAGCGGGGGGTAATCTTGCATGATGAGATGGATCAGAACCCGCAAAAACGTCCGGCCGCCCTCATCGTCCAGCTCCACCGCGCTCAGCTCAGAGCTGAAATCAGAAGTTTGTTTGTGTGACTATTTGAGAGTTTGTTAAGACACCTGGAGTCAATAAACTCGCACGTCTTCACCTACCTTCCTGCAAACATGCTCTCCGCTTTGGACGCAATCTCATCGATGTCTGGTTCAGGAGCTAAAGACAAAATAAGACAGGTCAGTTAAATATTGCAGTCCGATAATATTAATACGTTTTTAGCAGCTGCATGATGCCAGAAAAGAGTCTCACGCGTCATCAGAGGCACGTCAGTCATTGAAGCAGAGCTGTCATTTACGGATTTTTCCCCAAACTCTTTTTTGTAGATGGACAATAAGTATGTGATCCTGTAATCCAACCGCACACTCAGGATAAACTGACAGGGAAACAGAAAGTAAACAACAATTAATCAAAAAAAGTACAAAACTGCAGCAGAAATGAGAATTAGAGCATCCAGCGGCGGTGCAAACCTGCAGGATCTCGATGATCTTCAGCTTGGTGTCCATCACCATCACGTCCTCATTGTCCGGCAGGAAGTGTCCCTTGCTGTATCTCAGGGATGGAGGCGTGTCCGGGAGGCTGTGCGGCACTCCTCGACTCATCACCATCTGAGTCATCATTTCTCCAACGCCGTGGATGGTTCGCAGGACGTTGTTGCCTAAAGAAAACATTCACATTCACCCATTTTTCATTGTGTCTGTGTGTGAACGCATCATTTGTATCTGTTTGCAGTGGAAGTTTGACTACAAGCCAAAAGAAAAGCCCCGAGGAAATCAAGCGCTGAATGTAACAGAACTTTTTCCAGCTAAACAAAAAATAAATCTCTTATTGTTTTCAGTCCATTAAACATATATAGCCTTTTCATTTACCACTTTGTCCACTAAGATTAAACATTTCCAGAACAGGTTTTTAATCCATTTGCAGTGTAAGAGGAGATCGATCTGCCTTTTCTTTCTTTGATCTGCAGAAAAACCATCCGTTACCTCAGATCTAACTATCTACATTACTCAAAGCTCCTATTTTGGTTCAGTTGACTTTGGGTCATTCTGCCTCAATTCACTGAATGCCCCACGCCTGATCATCTTCAATTTGACAGATTTTTTTGACTTTGTGAAAATTCATTGAGTGTGCCATGTGTAAAATCTTCTTAAAGAAGGGTGAGATCATGTCCATTTTTCTTTATGCCAATCTGTGGATCAATGTTTGAAGTGAAATAATGTAGCTAGAGTCCTGAAATTCTGTAGACTAATTGATTTGTACATATGGTCCTCAATGGCACAACCCTGCTTTAACAAAATAATACAAACAAATTATGTGATGGTGCAAATTTGGTCAAAAAAACATTTAGAAACGTAGAGCATGGGGCCAGTCAAAGGCATACTTTACATGTTTTTTGCATTGATGGCCAATATTAAGACAATCATTGAGCAGGTATGATGAGTGAAATCACTCCAATAGTGGTCCCAACTGGAAGAGTTATGAAATATTGCCACTGGGCTAAAAGAAAAATCATGATTTTCCAAATCATAGTGCTTCAAATAATTTTACCATGTGTGCATATCAATGAACCTACAAAATTTCAGGACTCCAGCTTTATTATCTCTGATGTTATGGTACTTCAAACACTGCTTCACAAATCGACATGATCCCATCCCCCTCTATAAATGTTTTACTCAAAAAGTTGCTTGTGAACAAATATTTTACACGTTTTACTAAATAACATGCATATGTACAAAGTAATCTGATTGTGATGGTCAGACGTGAACTTTTTTTTTAAATTTTGTGAATTGAGGTGGATTGTCTTTATCTGATCCAAAACTTTCTTCAAAAAATGTTTTTATTTTAAACTAAAATCCCTATTACTCTTACACTTGAAGTCAACCCTTATGCTTTTCTGCATAGCCTTGCCACTGCATCCATATTTCCTACCAAAATGATAACACCAACAATCAATTTTAGACTGAAATCAAGTTGGGGTTTTTTAAAGATAAAAACACAGTATAATTTGTAACTGCACTGACCAGCCTCTGGGCTCTTGTTGAGCTTGTTCATGAAGGTGAGTGGGTGCTGGACAATATCCAGGATGGCCAGCAGGGTGCGTGTGAGACGTAGCAACTCACTAAATCTATAGAACCCAAAGTAAACCAAGTTTCGAGCCAGATTCACCACCTGGAAGACACGCAGCAAATTTAAAAGACATAGATGAAGCCCAATATAACAAAAGACCAAAACAACCTCAAGGTGATTTGTTGCGTTTATTTTACCTCTAGTGTGAGCTCATTCTTATCTTTATCCCCAAATGGAAAAGGCTGGCTGACCACATCCTTAAGATATTCTTCAACAAACTCCATGGTGGCGGCAAACTTCCTCTTCATCTCCTCTCTCGAGCTGTCGGTTGACTCATACTCAAACCTGAGGAAACAATCAAAATCTGCACGTGTTAGACTCACAAAATCTGCTTGTACATAACACACATGATCTCCATGCAGATGCTCACTCATTGATGGTGATCTTGGAGGGGATCTCGGTCCAGAGGCGGGCGTATCGAACGGGAACCACGGACTCCTGGGGGTCGCGGTCCACATGCATGTGCAGCATGAGGCGGCAGAAGGAGGCTCGGAGGTTGTAGGGCAGGCAGTCGTCAAACATGCTGCGCAGGATCAGATCCACAGGAAGCTGACTGGAGATCTGGTTGATAGCGAGGTACTGACGGTCCAGACACATTTTAGCAAACAGGTTCAGCTGGTACCTGCAGGGGAGGTCAAGGATGTGGAGAGAAAAGGGAGAAATATGATGGCTCCGCTTTTTTTGTGATACTGGGGAGATTTAGCACATTGGAGGAGCTAAAAGCAAGTGTGCCTCCATCACCTGTAATAGGTGATGATGTCCGCATCCATCTTGTGGTTGCCCTTTGCGTCCTGGGCCAGGTGGCGGATGGATTTGCCATGAGGCTCCTTGTGGCTGTCAATCCAGTAGAGCCAAACCTCCTCCTCCTCCACCTCCTCCTGAAGCAGAGAGGACTCCAGGGTGGTCTCCGTGTTCGAAATAAGTCTAAGGGAGGGGGAGAGAGCGTGACCTAAAGCAGCTACTAGAAAAATTGCTCACATCACACCCTGATGTAGAGCTGCCGAAAATATCCATTTCACGAGAGGCTGGAGGAAACGGCGCTCTCACATGCCGCGGGGAGTATGTGCATGTTTAAACGTGTTTAAAAATGAACAACTGAAATATGACGGGATCAGTCAGGGTGTTTTAAATATAGATAACACGGGGTGTGACTCACTTGGTCTGGATGAGGATGTCGGCGTTGGTGGGATTCAGCATAAATTTGCAGATAAGCTCCTGTGTGACGGGGATGGCGGTCTTGTTGGACACGCAGAGATCAGACAGATAATCCAGGAACCTGAGAGACATGAATTAACAATGTTTAACACACAAAGCTTGTAGAAAATGTATGTTTATGATTATGATGTTAATGCACTCGAACACAGAATATGGCATCAAAGTGCAAACACGTCTATTTTTCATGCATGATATCAGATTTCTCCTGTATTTGCTTTTTGTTTGGATTCTTTATGAGGTGTGCTCGTCTGACCTGGGTTCTCTGTTGCGTCTCAGCAGGCTGACAAAGGTCTCGATCTCTTTGGCTGTGATGTGTTTTTCCAGCAGCTTGCGGTTGTTGTGCAGCAGGGCAGTGATCGTGTCCTCAGCCAGAATCTCATACCCAATCTGAGACTGCATGATTGAGAAGTTTTTGGCGATATATTCCTACGTGGCAAAGAAAGCAAAGGTCTAAAAACACATGGTAGGGAAGAGAAGTTGAGATACAAAATAAGACGGAGTAGCCACTAGTGCGAGAGAATGAGATAATAAAAAGTTATCCACAGTTGAACCTGAGAGGCGCCTGTCACATCCACAGCGTGTTAGCCATTTATTAGCTTATTGTGGTTATTAAAGAGCTGCAGCTGGTGGATATAGTCGTCAAGGATTTGGGGTCAATTGCCTGATCTACAGACTAGTATTTTAATTAAAAATAATCACCCAAGTGAGGTTGCACATTTGCGCAGTTTACTTGACCATCTCTCAACAACCTGAAAATATTGGATTGTAATGAAATAAAAACCAGAAAAATGATCACATCTACAAATAAAGTTTTTTGAATTTGAATTTTTAAAGGTTTATCAAGCAAGTCTTTGGGCATTGTGCTCGATATTAGGTAAAGCAACAGTGGTGAATTTAATGTCCCCATGCATTTGTGATTTTCTTTAGTTAGTGTAAGACACTTGCTCACAACAGATTTTGATTTGTTGTAGTACAAAAGCACAAGTGACAGTGTGATGATTAACTTTTACTTCAGTGACGTATCAGTGACACGTCAAAATGTTTCTGTCATGAAGAGAACCTGTTGCTAGGTGCTGTCTTAATCATGAAACTGTACATACATATATCTGTAGTTGTAAGTGTATGTCTTTTTTTTAATGTATGCCTCTTTTTTATATATTTAGGGGCATTGAAGCCTTTGAATGCCACATTTTTACTACAAATCTCATACTTTTTTTTCCCTCAAAGTTATTGGGCTCACAGTGGTGCTGCGGTGTTTCGCTTTGTAACCAAATCAGCTCATCTAAATGCAGTAAGATAAATATTAGAGGTTAAATATCTCAAGATAAATAGCTGGTGCCATTAAACCAGAGCAGAAGGGCTCTAAAACTGGAAAACGACGTGGAAATAGTGACCGAAATGACGTTTCTGTTAATTTCATGCAGCTGCTTTCATACAGGTGACTGGAAACAATTATAATGACTATGAAAAATTACTGCAGTCAGCTCAAATTATTGCAATCAGGTGGTTATGTAATAATTAACTCACCTACCTGTGACTCTAATGAGATAATTATCATGTAATTTACAGAGACTAAAGAAAATTAGGATAGAACAATGAAAGGCAGAAGACTAAAAGCAACAAAACGTGCCCTTTAGGAAGGTACCACGCCCTTACTTCTTTTTTAACTGTTGTGTTAAATGACCCAGTGTTTATTAGGGGCACTACTGGAATGCAGTAGAAGAAGCACAAGTGGTTTAACAAGTCAGTGGAACCCGTTTAGAAGTATTGATCTAAAGTGAGTTTACCAGCTAGCAACTAGTAACTCGCATCTGCAAATGATCAATATTTTCATTGTTGAATAATCTGTCGAATACTTTCTCAAATTATTGATTAGTTGTTTGAGGTATAAAATATTAGAAATTGGTGAAAAATGTCAAACAGTGTCTATAAAAACCCAGAATGACGAGTTTACTGTCATAGAGGAGTAAAGAAACCAGAAAATATTCAAATTTAAGAAGCCAAAGTCAAAGGATTTTAACTTTTTTTCTAAAAAAAATAAATAAATAAATGACTCAAACAGATTAATCAATGATCAAAATAGTTGCTGTATAATTTAGTAGCTTTGAACAAATTAAATGAATCGACTCCTGATCAAGAAGACAGCCATGAGTGTATACTGTATAGGGCTGAGAATAGGTACATTTAGTCCTTATAAATAAAACCTTTTCAATCATACGAGAAAATGTGCTATTCCTTCATTAAACATCATAAGAGCGCTCTTTCATTACTGCACTTGTCATGACATATTTCTGCTGATCCACTAAGTCGATTAAAAGTCTGTTTGAGCACCACTTTAGCGTCTCCATTAGAAGCATTATTACAGCAGTTGGGCCCCCAATAGATTTTTCCAGACCGTCTGGCAGGATCTATACCGATTCCAGTCAAAAGCCACCTGTGTCCTTAATTACCTCACATCTTGTTGCTAATGAGCATGTTAATGAGCCTGATGACAACTCAATGAGCACTCAATATCAGTCTGGTGTGGAGGCTGGTAGCTTGCCTGGTTCTTGCGATAGTCCTGCTGGGAGTGTCGCAGCACCCTGTAGCAGAGTCTCAACATGTACTTGAAGTGAGCATAGCGCTGGTCTCCCAAATCCTCCAGCCTCAGCATCGGACCGTCGCCATGATCTGCGAACGGAGCCTGCAGGATGCCAAATATCTGGAGAGCAGACACCACACATGAAATTATGTCACCCAGACAAGCATCTACAGACTACAGCAGGGAAATGCTTGAATAAATGCACATCTTAAGGCTAATCTGTACGCTTCACCGATCAGCATTTGTTCTCCAAACAGACAAACAAAAGTGTGTGTGGGTTTTCTACTCGTGCTGACCTGAGCCAGAATGTTTTGCTCCCTCATGAGTTTCTGCCTCTCTCGGTTCGGTTTAGAGGTGACCACAGACAGAACATCCTCCCCGTTGTTTGGTACCACACACACAAAGAAAACCAGGTCCTCCAGAAGCTTAGTCACAAACCTGAAATACACATAACGTGAAATCATAGCACATGCAACACCGTCTTGTGCCACCTGCGTTCGTTCCTTCTGTACCTCCTCTCGTTCTGAGCAATGTTGGCGTATTGAAGCTTCCTCACGGTCGACTCCAACACCTTGCTGGCATCATTAGCAAAGTCCAAGTCTCGGACCTCCGACAGTGGAACAGACACGATGGCAAAAGCCTCTTTGTCCTCTTTGGTGGGACATGTGCCAATCTATTGTGACAGCAAAAAGAAGTGCACTAGTTATGTTTCTTTGTTTGTTTCACTTTACTGTGCGAGAATGTGTGTGGACATATGTGCAGACCTTGAGCATAACCGGGCGCTCCTCCTCTGCATCGATAGGGACGTTGGTGCTGGTCACCCAGGTGTTGGTGCACAGATGTCTAAGTCTCACGTAGGAGTTTCTGAAGAAGGATGGGGAAAATTATTTACAGCAGATATGATTTTAGGTTGATTTTGTGATCTTGCTGCTGTTATTGCACTTAAAATTATCCATCTTGGGGAGTCAATTAGCCTCATATCCAATCTTAAAATAGGTTTTAGCCACACTAGCAGCATTAAGCGTTAGAGGTGCCCATACCATGACATTCTGCAAAGAAATCCATGATCCCCAGAGGATGAACCTACTGACTCTGGTGATTTCCTGACTTCTCCTCTGGGCCCTCTGGGGTTTTTGAGATAACTTCTAATAACTCTAATGTTGTATAGGTTCCCCTCATTGACAAGGCACCTCTGGGGGTGTCCTATGGTGTTTGGTACAGGGATGTTGTAAAAGAAATTCTTGTGCATGCTCAATTGGTTGGGATATGAGGAGTTTGGAGGCCTGATCAACACCTTGGGCTCTTGGTCAGGTTCCTCGACCCGTTCCTGAGCAGTTTTTGTGGAGTGGCAGGATGCACTGTCCTGCTGGAGGAGGCGGTTTAGGTGGATGGCACATGTAAAAGTAACATCCACAAGAATGCAAGGACCCACTCAAGGTTCCCCAGCAGAACAAAATGTAACGAGGTGATCGATTTTATTCACCTGTCAGTGGTTAAAAAAAAAAAAAAAAACACTACCTTGAAGAAAACTTACAAAACCAGATGGTTTGGAATCTCATACTATTGGTAGATTTCCTAAAAAACAACTGCTGAGCTCAGTGCAGTGAACTCTAGTGAAAAACAAAAATAAGTGGACACAAGTGCAGCAGGTGTAACTAGTTTTTGTTAGTGTTTCCCTGTGTGAGTGACTGACCTGGGCACGAGACAGTCGGCCCGCTGCAGAGTGGTGGCATCCAGCTCAAACAGAGAGGCGATGTCATTCCCATGGGGAACAGAAACCAGGGTGAAAGCAATCTTCTCTGCTGCTTGATGCTTCCTCTTGGAGAAAACCGTGTCCGTGTCATTCTGCTGCACGCACACGCACGCACACACACACACACACACACACAGAGGAAGTAGGAATGAGGATGTGCAGTCTGAAGGCTTATGTGGCACAGACAGATAAGTCATTTATCAATACTCACAGAGTGGAGTGTATTCTGTCCCAACAATCTTTAAACACACAGCACACAACACTAGTTGCTCAGTACACATTCAAGTATATACAAGGAAGATGTTTGCAGAGCTTCAAGTGTGTCGACCAACCAAACTTGGACAGGTACAGGATGCAACTATTATTATTCTGCAAATTATCTTTCTAAACTGGCATATCAAATAGCTTATTTTGTCAACCAAGCATAAAATAAAACATTTTTCAAGCAAATATTCAAAGCATTCACTGGTTCAAACTTCTTAAACGTGCTGATAAGTGCATTTGTAATGAGTAAATACGTTTGGGTTTTAGAACTATTGGTTGGGTAGAAGAGGCAATGGAGTCACATGAGGAATTGCAATACGTTTTTTTTCACTATTTTCTGAAATTTAATGTACGAACTGATGAATTGTGCAAATTGGCATCAGACAAATAGATAATAATAATTTAGAATAATTCTAAAATAATTTCAAGAAATGAGATACATAATAGATTACATGTACAGAAAACTGTTGTACAATGTACAGGTGCAAATGTTTATTTCTATGCATATGTTACAGATATTCTGAGACTGTTTCATATGACTATTGAGATATTTTTCAACTTTATAATTCATGTAATGTTGAGATTTCTTTATGCTGTATACTTTTTAATATTACAAATGTTTTTATTACCTCGTTCAAAGCCTTCAGTCCATTTTAGCGAAGGGTTTTGTGCCAGAAATGTTTTATGTTTGGAGTAAGATGTGTGTCCTTGACTGTGATTGTAGCTGTTTTAATAAAGAATTCTTCTGCAGATAATCTTTAAATCATTCAAGTATCTATTTATTGTATTATCTACAGAAAAAGTGGGCAGATTCTCTCATTTGTATCCCGTAGCTCAACTACAAAACATTTGCTATGGCCTTTGACATCACACAGGATAGATCAAGGCTTATAGTAACTTATTGGATTGTTTTTCTGTCTGCTTATTAATTAATTGTCACGTAGTTGAGCACTGAAGGGAGTGAGCACAACAGTGAACTCTTTCTTTTTTCACTCTAACAAACCAACCACCACCTCAAAGCCACAGTTTTAAACTCACACACTCCACACGCATACATTGAAATTTTACTATATTCTAAAAATTCAGCCACAGTCAACTCAATGAGAACTGTTCAAATGGTAATCACGTGAAGTATTATTAAGTCTATGTGACCAAGAAGCTAAACATAGACGTGCTTCATGTCTGCTTGCCTTATTGTTCCATGCATATTCATGTAAACACTAATAAATGAGCCATACTGTTGATAAACACTGTTGTATAATTCACCACAGCCGGATGTGAGCTAAACTACACCGTCACAGCTTCCAGCACTAATGATGTATCAAATCGCACAGATATGTAGCCGGAGAGCCGTGACTTCTCCGAGCGCCGCGTTCGACTCTGCAGTACGTAGGCAGCTACAGTGTGCAGATGCAGCAGATAATGGCGAGGGTTAATTTCTCCCACTGTTCTCTGCATGTCAATGGGAAGCTCCCCAGAGCTGCCTCCATGCCTCAGCTTCTCTATCCTCCCACTCCTCCCCTCTCTCTCTCTCCCCCCCTCCGCTCTGCTGGTGACTCACCCCACCAGCTTAGCACAGGCGAGTGGAGCAGAGCAGACAGCACGTCTGCCTCCCCTCCATCCCCTCTCGCAGGGCACCCCCACACCCAGACGTTATGTAAGGAGCCCCCTGTGTGTCTGAAATTCAGCATGTGCATGAGAAAGTGTGCGAGGCTGGGAGAGTTTGTGTGCGCGCGCTCTTTGCATTGCCAGAATACAAATGTGCAAGGTAGCTGAGAGCTGAAAGAAATGTCTAGATATAGATTCAGAGTTTGGCAGAGTTTGTGTGTACACAAGCGTGTAGTGAGTGCAGGAGAAGTGAACTGGTGGTGTTGCATAACCAAAGGATGAGGAGACAGAGAAGGGCCTGAAGTTTGAATCTATAACTACCAAGATAAATGCTGTTTTTACTAAAACACTTAGAATTTCATATTTTTTCTCCCGTTTATTAACTTATCTTTTCTTTCAGTCAAAAGAAATCTAGCTCATGTATGGTTTAAATGTAAACATGCCTTATATGATCATCCTAGTCTAAAAGATAGCGTGAAAAATCTATCTGTAGTTAGTGTGAAGCCCCAGTCTGAGCTCAGGTGTGTGATTTTGCAATTTTTGCTTACATCTCCTTTGGACTCCACCGTGTTGTCTTTGAATTCAGGATTCACCTGCGGAGAAATCAACCAGTCAGTGGCCTTCAGATCAGGAAAGCTCTGATCCCGTCATCATCATCACACAATCCAAAGTATTCTACAAGGAAGGTGATAGTGGCCATAACAATGGGAATACTGCCACCTACAGCACATCATCTAAAATCCCCTTCAACTGTGCTCACTCACACACTGGAAAGTAGATACTAATAAAAAATATATAGAAAAACATGATTGTTAATGTGAGCTGCTTTGAGTAACGAAAACAGAAACTTTGACACAATCTGAAGAGTGAAACTCACCTCAGCTGCAAGGTAATTTCCAGTCGCCAGGTGTTTGAAGCGGAACAGACTGTTCCACTGACCAGCTCCACCCCTGCAGGGGTCATAGTGCACAACCTGCCATAAAAACACAACATAAGAAGCATTAAACACACAGAAACATCACTTTTTATCCACTTTTCATGGTGTTTCAGTCTCTTGCAAGAATGTAGTTTAGCGTTTGTCTGTGCTTGCCTCCAGCTGGTTTGATATCGTGGGGAGGAACTTTTATTTCACTGTTTATTTTGGTGTTGGAATTTCAACACTGAACATACTTTTGACTTCTTATTTAGTTTATCCTGGTTTAAAAGCATTCAAAGGATGATGAGAATTAGAGCACAAACCAAATGAAACAAGCATGCATGTCTTCATTTTTAACCATTTGGTAAACCAGAGCCGGTTCACTGCAGTGTTAGAATGAGTCAGAATCTCTCACGTGTAACTACAACAGGAATATAAGTTTGTCATACTGGTACAGCAACATGCCAACAGCCGATATGGTAACATAAGTACATTCTGGCACAAACAGTCGAAGGACAACAGGAACTTTAATTTAGCTGATAAAGAGGAACAGGCAGTACAATGGACGAGATCATGAGGAACTAAAGGATAAAGGAAATATTCATTAAGGGGAAATTATGTCCTAAATGAATGAGACATGGTCCTTAATTATCTCAACCCCAAGCAGTTTCTCTGCATGATTTTTGCTGCTGTCACATTTTTACAAACTCTAAGCTCATTTTTTACTACAATATAAAGTCCTGTACCTCTATGGAAACAGCACAACTATGACTAGAAGTAGTGAGAACTCAAAAATGTCTTTTATGTAGTATAACAAAGATATAATGCCATAAACCATAACAAGAAAACAACCAAAGTAAAATTTCTTGGATTATTTATTTTACAATATTTAAAAAAACCTGGAATCAACATGTGCAACATTTTTCCTAGTGCATAGAGGTGTTACCAGTACCAGGGGGGGAAATGGTGACTCTACATACAATAGATATTGTACACATTTTTAATTTGTTTCCAAACTTCTCCCATATCTGCTCTTGCTCGAAGCCAAGTCAGTGATGACTTCATTGTTGCACTGAGCAGTGCAGAATTTTTCGATTTTTACTGAATCAAGCAAACAGTTTGTTTTTGGCAAAGTTTTAAGTGAGACATGCAGAATACAGTGATTTTGATGAAATATAATAATTTTCAACTTGGATTTTACTAGGTTTCCAGATGTGTAGTTCAAGGTTAAATGTGACAAAACTGTACACTGAAGAGTTTTGCGTTTTTATTCAGACTGATTCAGCTGGATTTAGCAGAGTCTTTACTTTGCCGACGGATGGCTGGTTGTAGTAAAAAGGGCAATTCATTCATTTCAGTTTCACTTTGTCCACTTTTTGGCTGCTCCCACTCCAAAAAGTTACCAGGAAGTCTTCTCAAAAGAAAAAAAAAAACTCCTAAGAATAAAAGTAGTTCCTAAGTAGGACAAAGGTAAGTGGTGGGACAGAGGACTCCTACATCACTAAGACCTGCTCACAATCAGCCATGGCTGCTGCCAGTAATGTGCATTGTTGGCTCAGTGTTTTTGAAAGGGCAATAATAATCAGCTCTATCTATGCTATCTAATGGCTTGTTTGTTTCAGCATGTGTTTCATTATGTTCCAGATGCTAGATCCAGATGTTTATGGCCCCTGAACACAATGTTATTGTAAAAAGACAAATTGTTCATTGTGGTCTAAGTTTTACCTCAATCTCCCAGAGAGCCTTGGAGCTGGTGGCGGAGGTAGCAGACTGCCGCAGTGTGGTCCTGAGAAAGACGTGCTGCTGCTTCTTGTATTCGTCACCGGTCAGAAACTTCTCCTGCTCAGCATGAAACAGCCTCACGACATCTCCCTGACAGAGGACAGAGAACATGAGGCCTGAGCTGCACAAACACGGCATGTTGTTTAACTGTAAAAACATGCAAACTACATGTAATTCTGTTTAAATTGTGCAGAATTAGAAGAAATGAAATAAACATACTCCTTTCAACACATCTTCCCTGTAGTCACTAAACTTCATGAACAAGGTGACCTTCCAGCTGGTGTTACAGTTGACAGCGTTAACCTGCAGCATGAAGCAGAGTCGGGGACAAACGCAACACGAAATTAAAGATTTGTATCATACAGTGTGTCTGAAATCCTTGTCATATCTTTTCCTCCTTGTGCTGCTTCAGTGTTGATAGAAACAACACAGATGGACTAGTCTCACCTCCTTGCAGCCGAGGTTATCCAGCAGTTCGATGTTACTGGCGTGAAGCGGCTGTCCGGCGTTCACTGGCATCAGCACCACCTTGTCTCCACCCACCACCTTGAGGCCAATTACAGACAGTCACATTGCAGCAGGAGACACAAGTCTGTAAACTTCTAGCAGCATTTGAACGGATTAAACAGAAAGTAAGAATGCATCCATGCAAGAAGTTTATGAAACATCTTTTTTTTCTCAAGGGTGCAGGGTGCTTCATAAGGGAGAGCTGTTCACGGCAAACAGGTTTATTCATAACACGGTCAGAGCACATGAATGCAGCATATGACAACGGAAAGGTATACCATCAATTATTGTATTGTTGCTTACATAATACATGCTCTCTAACCCAGTCTAATGCAAGTTATAATGGACTCTACACAGTCTCCTGCTTCTCATCTTAAGCAGCCACACACAAGCACACTGTGGCTCCAGAGATATGTGGCTCATCACACTTCTTCCAATGCTGTGTATTTAAAAAGAGTCTAAACATAGTGAAGCAGTGTCCGTGACATACAGTCGATGGAAAGCAACAACTAGCTAGATTTTTAAGCTCAACCTGAAAGTCTACATGCATTTAAAAAGAGGTGTTGCATCCATGCTTTTTCCATGATATTCCGTGTCGGACCTAAAGCACAAACACCATGCACAATCAAGAGCAATACCTTTAACCATAGGATGCTAAAGCCAGAGGAGAAGGACAAAATCAGAAATGTTACTGGAACAGGACAAACAATGAACCGATAGAGAGGAGTTGTACAGTACGTCATGTCTACTGAGAGGTGATGCCAAGCGGAGGGGAAACCTACGTTATCTCCTTCGCTGCGGAGCTTCCAGAAGGGCTGGATGTAGAACCAGGAGCCCTCGTTGCCGGCTGGGTCCAGAGAAACTCGCATGGCGTTTTTCTCCAGCAAAGCAGGGAGACGCTTGTTCACCGTCAGGTATTTATTGCTCTTTATGTGCAGGAGCTGAGACAGAAGAATCAGGATGTTTAGTACAAAAAGAGTAGGGGTGGAGGAAGAATTCAGATCCTTTACATCATCAAAAATAGGACTATATTGTAGTCACGGAAAAAACTTTATTAACAGTAAACGTCCTGCTTTGAAAATATATGTAAGTATATCTAAATGGACTAATCTGGTGATTATTTTTTTAATTACTCCTTTGAGTCTGTAAAGATTCTGAAAATTCCAAACACATTTACACAGAGCCGATGCTGGTTTTGTCCAACTAACAGATGGACATAAAAACTAGTAAATTGTTAAGAATCTATTAAAATTATTCAGGTAATCAGAAGAAAAAGCAGCAAATGCTCATATCACCTGATCAAATAGTTATTTTATCTGCTTGAATATACTACAGTGTAATGTAATCTGCAACAAGGTTTCATATTTCACTTATTTTATGTACTCAACATATATATTTGCATGCAAAAATCTTAATCTGTAGTTCATTTAAACTGTTAAACATAATGACTTCAAAAAGCACATTTCCCATTATTTGTTGCAGAGGATAACAACTGAACAACACAACTACATGGATTCTTACTTGAAGAAAAGAGTCGCTCCACTGTTTTATTCAATTTGACCTCATTTGCAGAGGTGTCTGTAGTACCACAAAACACATTTCCTGATTCCACTGAACAAACAAGGTCTTCAATTATTCCCGTGTTTTAAGTCAACCCTAACAAATTGCTTGTTTGCTGCAGCAATGGAACAATGGCTAGTGGCTCTGGTTTCTCAATACAACTTTTAAAACAAGAGTTTGGCAATCAGTGAAGCCAAACATATTTTTTTAAATACAAGCCTGAGGTATCAAGGATTGGAGGATGGAAACATAACCTTGGTAAACAAGAACAACTCCAAACAATCTGAGGTGTGTTTGCTGAAGAGACGGGCTCTACCTGGATGACGTTACTGTATTTGACGACTTCTCCGAGGAGCTTCTTGTTCTCCGACTCATTCTGCTTCTGCTCCAGTTCTGCTGCATGCTGAGTAATGAAACACATAACTGTTAAAGCTTTAAAATGCTTCAAATAATATCTGGATGCAGACTGTGGTTAAAAAAATAAAGGCTATACCTGTAATTTTTTAAATAGATCTCCTTGTGTGTTGTTATTTCCTTGTTTTCCTTGTTTTGCCTTCCAGAACTGCTTCTGGGCTGAGTATCTGTTCATGGGACACACCTTGAAGAGGCAATCTGCAGAGGAGGAAAAGCATTCAGGCTCACAGGAGTCAGTCTCTTTGAGGGAGGTCAAGTGCCACTAGAGGGTCTTAATGTGGTGAAACCGCATATTGAGGTTAACGGTTATTTGCCCACCAGAGGCCTCGGGAGTCACTTAAACACATAAAAGCTTCACTAAAACCACAGTGTTGTGTTAGATAACACTCAGTATGAACATGTGTGTGTGTGTGTGTGTGTGTGTGTGTGTGTGTGTGTGTGTGTGTGTGTGTGTGTGTGTGTGTGTGGTAAAATCCCACACACCTCTGAACTTTTTGGGCGGGTTGGCGAGATCTCCTGCATCAGGCTGGACCACACACCGGTCATCAACAAGCCTGCAGAGAAGAAATCCATCATCCTAATTAGTATTGAGTGCGTTATTGTTATTACCTTTAATGCAATCATTCCATTAACCAGCCTGTCACTCAGAATGAAAATACAGATTTACACAGAACAAACTGTTTTCTAATTGTGGTAACACAGTTAAATGCAAATAAATGACGCAGAATCTCAAACCAAAGCCAGTCATTTGAATACTCGGTTCGAAACCACACTGAGCAGCCACCTGCAGGATGAAAAGCTGAGCTGGAAACACAAGAAAGAGTCTCTGTCTCTGTTCACCATCGTCTCCATTATCCTCAGAGCTCCTCCAGTATCTGGAGTGATGCTGAATATTTCCGGATGGAGCTCATCCACTTCAACGGCACTTTGATCTCTGCTTTCCAGCCCAACACGAGGAGATCTGCTCAGTCTTCTGGTTTGTATCAAGATAAATGAACCGCACTAAACTGACCTTCAACTTTCTCTGGTTTTTGTGTACCACTGAGACAAATGAAAGAGATAGAAAAGACATAACAAATCCAGATGTCAACACGGTGTGTGAAAAATGAAAAGCAAAGGTTTGGGAGTGATTGTATTGGGCATAGAAGAGCAGGTCAGGTTCTCTGCAGTTTACTGCAGCAAACTTGCTGCCACCAGAGGAAACCTTGTGTGGTTTCAGTGCAAGGTTGATTAGAGGGCATTCACAAGGCGTCATCCAGTTTCCTTCTGCTTTATTCTCCTCATACTAGACTTTTATTTGCTAGTTGCTGCACATCTGAACTGACGGGTTCAGAGGTCAGACACATTTGAGGAGCATTTGACACACTTTGGTTCCCAAGACCTAAAACACAACTAAGTTCATATTGCAAAACTGAAGGACACTCCGAGTGTTCAGTCCTCTGTCAAGACCAACACCCCATTTCACATTGTTAAACAAAAGTGATGCAGATTTGCACCAAAATGTATCTGTGCACCAAATTTTATGATATTCAGCCTGATGGTTTCTGCATAATCTTGCTAACAGAAAAAAAACACGCCGAAAACATACTTCTGCTCTCACCTTGGCAAAGAAACGATCATTAAGGAAGCCCCGTGCCAAGTGTGCACAAAATCATGAGCAGCTATTTAAAGCAGCTACCTGAATTACCTGTTGCATCACTTCACATATAGGTCAGGTGAAGATGAGGGATATCTGATGACACTGGTATCTAAGGCAGGGTGTAGATTAGACCAGCAGCAGATCTTTTGTAACCAAGAATATGTATCCCTGGTTTAAAAATGTGGTTTTCTGAAAAACATTTTCATTTTTGAGTTGTGCTCCAAGTTAAACCACGTTCATTTCAGCAATCTATGTGAGCAGTCAGCATTGAGTTAACTCAGACTGAAGGTGCTAGAAGCTGGGATGGCAGAGAGCCCTTTATTTAGTGCAATTGGAGAAGAAAAAGCAGGCGAAACAATGCAGAAGGGGAAAAAAACAGGTCTACATACTGAATACCAACATTTATGTGGCCAGGGAGGTGCTAGTGTTCTTTTTTCATGACTAAAACTGCAGGTCTGGTCTCCAGCGGTGAGATATCTTTACTTCTTTTTCTTTGTGCGTGCGAGAAAACTCTCCGATTGTATCAAAGTAATTGGACTAGTTGCTTCGATCTAAACTTTCATCCAAGTTGTTTGTCAGTTCTCCTTTCAAAAGACCAAATAATACAAGAGTTTGAAGTTACACCTGCCGTAAAACTTTTAATTAAAATGTCATTTCATCCTGGAGGAACTCTGATCTGCCAGCTGGAATTGATTGTGGATAAGTTGAGACAAGGACAGAGTCATTGAGACCATTTTGGAAAGGCAGATTTGGGGAAATCAGGAGTAAAAAGGCATTTAAATCTAGCATTCAAAGGGCAAGGGTCACCGGATTTGAGGACATCTTTTGGTACCTTATTAGTGTTTGTACGATGCTTCCAGCTTTACACTTTCAAACTACTAAAATGCTGAATTTCCGTACAAAAGGCTCCGTATCATCCCATTCTATTTATCTCCTTTGTGCCACAGTTCGAGCTGCACAAGCACATCCATTCATCCCGTCCACTGAGGAGAAACATAATGCAAAGCACAATTCCTCCAATTCATACAGAGCTGGCAGTCCCTGCTGAAGTGAGCCAAGCCGTTTCCTATTTATGCCCCGGCGCTCGATCAGCGTCAATCCATGGGCCGTGCATTATTTCCTCCGACTCTGTATCAAAAGTTGCATCTAAATGAGAAACAATAGAGGCCAACAGGAAGCATTATCAAGTGCTAAATGGCCAAACAGGAAGGCTCTTTGGAAAAGTCCCCGGAGCTCATAAATAAGTAACTACAAGTCGGCGAGGAGCACAAACAGAGTGGCTCTGACAGCGCCTGACGCTCTGTAACTCGGTTAAACATGAACCAGAGATAAATCCAGCAGGCCGGACGCAGACAGACAAGCTAATTATAGCTTGTTGCTTGTGTTGAGTGGACCGAGACAACAACACAAGGAAAACATACAGCGTTTAAAAAAGCAGAGCGGCAAGTCTGATATAAGTGTTTTCTGAAGGAACAAGAAAAGGCAGCAGAGGAGTGACTCATGTGTGAGAGAAGTGGATGTGTGTTGCATCAGAGTGTGTAATTGCATGTTTCAACCTGCTGATAAAGCAGCCCATTGGTCTAATTGAGTCACACGTTTCATCATATATCACTTTGGGTGACAGGTTTAAAACAATGGGGGTAATAATCGCACACAAAACCCCCTTTTAAGTTAAAGGGAATTGTTTTTATGTGCTTCTTTCTTTCTCTACAAAATCACCATAAAGTATAAGCTGGGATAAAAGTAATGAACGTGCAAAATGCTAATAGAAAACGTGTGAAAAGAAGCACAAGATCCAAACGGATGCATCTGGATCAACCACATGACCTTCTAAGAAACTCAAAGGTCAGATGGCTTCGGAGTGTTTGCAGTGGAAGGTGTGTTTAGGAACTCACTGATTTAATGTTATCCTGAGCAAACATGGGCATGGGCAGCCTTGTGCAGTCGAGGTTACACTGCGGCTCGGAGGAAGTTCCTGCAGGCTCTTTGCTTTTAACACTCTCTCTGGACCTCAGCGAGCTCTGGCACCGCACCGTTTTAGATAAAATAGTCCTGTCAGACTACATGAGTTATGGAATAGCTGATAAGAATTCCACTGCTTTGCTTCACAACAACAGGAGGTGTGAACAATCGCTGCTGTGCACTTTTGCATTTTGAAATCTACAGGCCCCGTGCATGCTGCTGCTGCTGCTGCTTACATTTGCATTATCACAGGCCTTCAGTGTTAACAGAGCGGCTGTATTCTGGCTATTCATTTTACCTACTTATGTGAAGTTAACATTTGAAGGAGGAATTTGAGGAAGACAGGAATGACAGAAAGAGTGAAGGAAAAAAGGGAGAGGACGTGGGTGGGGCTGATTCATTCCTCAGGGCCAGTCAATATTTCCACACTTGTTCTGCAGGCTCAAGGGGCCAGAGGGCACCCGGAACCAGCGAGGCTTTCACCTGGCGCTGAAGCTCTACAGGCAAACACACTGCTTGTGGCATGTATAAGCCAAACTGAAACATGACTGGCTTGGAGTGCATGAGCTCTGAAAGTTCCTTTTTTTTTGGGAAGTGGCAAGTTAAAGTGACGCAGTAAACCGTCACCTGTGAGCAGTTCCACAAACTTCACAGATCACTGCATTGAGAGAGAGAATTTCATACAACTTTTGATTTTTCTCACTTCCTCTCCCTTCATTTATCATATAGCTTCTTGGATCAATCTTGTCCCTTAGCCTCAGGCTTTAAATAACGACCTGTAGTGATTGATTCTTAATATTTTGAACTCCAAATGGCTGTTTCCTGAATCAAAATGTGGCTCAGATCTCATCAAGACAGAACGGCACAATGTAGAAGATCATAAATTGACATTAAACAGAGAAAACACCTTTTTTTCTACACTCATATGCATACTATTTGCAAGATTTTTAGAGAAAATGATGTGGTGGCACTGAGCTTTCATACAAACTCCACTGGAATAACTTGTTAGAAGTGATCTGCATAACTAGAAGAGTGGCATGCATTCTTATCCAAATATAAATGACATTTTATTCCCCCTTTACGCACTTTTATGTCCTTCTCTGAGTCCCCAAACCCTACTCTGGGTCCCACAGGGAGGAAATAAAGAGATCTCGCCTGGTTGCAGTCCTTGCCACTCGTGTACCTGGGTAACACGCTGCTTTGCATTCCTGATACATTTGCGTAAACGTGAAGAATTTCCTGAGAAGCTGCAGTTTTGCGCGCTGACGGGCCTCGGCCACAAGTCGCACGTTAAAGTTTCTAAAGACTCGAGGTCTCGCAGTGAATTTAAAGAGGTGAGAGAGAAAAAACACGAGCAGCTGGTGTCAGAAGTGAAGCGAAAGTGAGTTTAGAGAGTGACAGAGGAGAGGATTGATCTGCGTGGACTCGTGGTGGAGCAGAAAGTGAGGGCAGGCAGCAGGAACATACCCCAAAGTACTGATGAAGCCGTTCACCGAGCCTTCCGCGTACAGAGACACAATGTCTCCGATGTGGAGAAAACTCGACCTGTGCTCCGACATGGTTTTTCACCGAAGACGCGTTTCAGATGTGTTCCGCTCCTCTTCCATTTAGGACCGAACGGGGCTCAGCTCGGCTCCGGTGGATCCTCAGCACGTTCCAGCAGCAGCAGCTCTCACAATCTGCTTCATGTCTTCCAGTCTCAGCGAGTCGAAGCAGAGAAAAAGTGCAAAAAGAAAAGAAAGAAAATGGAGGAAAAAAATGCAGGATTTTTCTTTTAAAAAAGCGCTGTTTTGGGGGTTTTGTTTTTTGGAAAGACTTCTTCAACTTCTTCCTGTATGTCAGACAGACCGGAGAGGCTTCTTCACATCCACTTCAGGGGGAGGAGACTGCTGCTGTCAGCCTGTAAGCGAATTCCGTTCAATGACATGTTTTTGTTTTTATTCAGAGCAGGCGCACTGAGACACACAAACCATGAAACAGATAGATACACAAATAGATAGATATATAGATAGATAGTTAGTTAGTTAGATAGATAGATAGATAGATAGATAGATAGATAGGGCAGTTAGTAATTCACTGATGTACACTGTAAAAAAAAAAAAAAACCTGGAAAAACAAATATTAAAAAAGATGGAA
>OMNN01028267.1:24597-40905 GCA_900302755.1 Chromis chromis | reverse complement strand
TACAAGGAATTTGTCTTGGTCTGTTGGTGCAAAACAGTTAAAGAAGCAGATAGCGAAAATAAAATAATATAAAAGGCAGAAGTGTTCGCTTGATAAAGACATTAAATACAAATATATATACACTAACTTATATGCAGTAAACTGTCAGTCAAGTGGTCGTAGTGCATGGCAGTGCAAAAAAAGCAGTTGTGCAAGTGTCACAACTGCTTTTTTTGCACTGCCATGCACTACTATCACTATTAAGACTCTACAATATTATTTATAAAATACATTTTTACCAGACTAATTCAAATATTGCAGTTAAGACCTTAAAATACTGTATAAAATACTAATTTGGCACACTGTGTTGTTATTTGATAGATTAAAATAAAATAAAGCTCATATTTATTAGTATTCATTTGTATATTAACTGTAGAAAGAGACCACAGCTGTAGATAATGTCCTCATCAACAATCTGTGTTTTTTAGCAACATAAATAGTCAAACATGTGAACCTAAAATTAAACTAACACCATTTTACAGATATTTACTGATATTTACAGATATTTACAGAT
This sequence comes from Chromis chromis, assembly GCA_900302755.1. Classification (NCBI taxonomy): domain Eukaryota; kingdom Metazoa; phylum Chordata; class Actinopteri; family Pomacentridae; genus Chromis; species Chromis chromis. The sequence goes on along the minus strand of OMNN01028267.1, from coordinate 40,352 downwards.
ATCACAGTTATTGTTTGTTTGTTTTTACAGTTTTGTAACTTCACAGCGTTCCATCATTTCCTGTTTATTTTATTTTTTCTGGACCCTCTGCTGCCAGACTTTATTCTTTTATATAATGTAGTTACCAGTTTAAAGCAGCTCTGCCTCGACATTCATTTGGTCGTCTCTAAATGTATATTAAAGTGACTCGATTAGAAGCGGTGCCTTTGTAATCAGCAGAGTCTCACTACGTTAATGACACCATCAGTAAGTCGAGCACACTTCATCCTCCCAAAGCCTGACTTCAGTTTGAACCACGACACAAACTCTTTCAGTCGTGGTTCGGTTGCTGGTGCATGTCTGGGTTTGGCTGTTCAGGCGTCTCCACCTTCCCTTGTGAGTGGACTTTACTGGGGTCAGGACAACACAACAACACAACAACACACACTTTACAACACGGAACACACACTTCAACACACCCCTGAACCCTACCCTAGGCCTGAACCTAACCTCACAGCATCTTAAAGGCATATTTTCACTTTAAAAACTAGCTGTGCTGATGTCAAGGTGAAAACAAGCCCTACAGACGGTGATCAAACCACCTTCTCTACATGAACATTACAGCGTCTATATTCACATTTACAGTTAATATTCTCCCAGCAGGCTTTAGAAACACTGAAGAGGCTAAAACCAGACGCTCTGCAGTCAAGGTGTAAATACAACATGATGGATCAAAGAAACTGAAGCATCAACTCTGTAAAGAAGTGAGATTAATGCAAGTAAATGTAATTAAAGCTGCTCAAAGTTGTTCTGTCACGGCTCCTTTACACCTTTTCAGATGAGCAGGTTGTTAGAACCACAGGAGAATAGACGCCGATGCTTCCAGTGACCGTATTCATGTTTGTCTCTGAGAGGTTCTCCTGCTTCATTTCAAACCAACAAGGTCACTCAGTGTGGAGTTAATCTGAAGGCGAGCCACTCGTCTGCTTTCTGTTTACCTCCTTTTTATCATCTCCCAGCAGTCCAGAAGTAATTATGGGCTACGTAGAATATTATTTACTGCAGACATGAACCCGTTTGGTTGCTGCAGTTTGTATCGTCGTTGGTTAAACTCTTTCCTTTGTGCTGCTTTTCTGTTCATGCAACACGTGTTCAGCATCGGGTGTCATTCATACAACAGGAGATGAATCCGAGTTCAAACTTCTTCAATAAGATGCAGAAGAAAATGTTGATGCCAGATATTACACAGAGAAAACACTAAATGACTTAACAGAAGAATAAGAGCGTCTGAAAAATAGAAAAGATATGAGCACAATGCAAAACTGAAATAGAATAAATAAGCAGAAATAGAATCGAACAGTAAGATGTTTTGTTTTTAAGGTGTTTATTCTGAAGGGGACAGTAAACATTTATTCTATTCTATTTGTTTATTTCATAGGGACAGTGCATATTGATGAACATCTGCATAGGGACAGTGTAAATATGCCAGATTATAGCAGAGATGCTAATTTCCGTCTGTAGTCCCTAGGCAGGTGATTAAAATACAAACACTACAATGACAAGATACAACAATAATAAAATAAAATAAAAAAAAACATTCACTAAAAGTGTTCACAGGCCTGGTTTTCCTTTAGCCACTTTTTTAGGTGTGCTTTAAATGTGGCCAGTGTTGGAGTCTCTCTTATTGATAATGGAAGACTATTCCAGAACTTCGTGCCTCTGACTGAGAGCACAGTCTGTCCAAAACTAGTGCGCCTGTGTGGAACCTCACAGTCCCCCCGAGCTGTGGCCCTAGTGCCCATCCCACCCACAGTCTTTAGTTTAATAAAATCCTGTAATGGAGGAGGGGCAAGTCCATGCACAACTTTATACATAAAACAACTGTTTTTAAAATTAATAAAGTTATCAAAATTAAACATATTGTGCTTGTCGAATAAGGGACAGTGAAGAATCATATTTTACTGGGCACAATGCATGTTTAGTTGGGCTATGCCAAATTGACAGGCTGAGGCTTCTAGCTAAAGTTAAGCCATATCTGAGCCATAAAGACCTCGAAAAAGTTATTCATTCTTTTATCACATCTCGCCTAGACTATTGCAACTCCCTGTATGTTGGCATCCACCAGTCTGAGCTCAACCGCCTGCAGCTTGTTCAGAATGCAGCAGCTCGTCTCCTAACTGGGACAAAGAAACGCGACCACATAACTCCGGTGCTTTCTTCTCTCCACTGGCTTCCGGTTAGGTACATAGTCGATTTTAAGATTCTTTTATTTGTTTTTAAGTCTCTGAATGGGCTGGCCCCTGAATACCTGTGTGACCTTATTCAACTGCACTAGCCCTCTGGAGCCCTTAGGTCAGCAAATCAGGTGGTCTTAGAAGTTCCTCGATCCTTTCTAAGATCGAGAGGAGACCGAGCCTTCGCAGTTGTGGACTGTGCGAACTGCGAATAGCCTTTCCACTTTTAAAACTCTACTTAAGACGCACCTGTTCACTTTGGCCTTTGGTAGAGTATAGTCTCTTTTATTGGTTCTTTTATTTTATTTATTTTTATTTGTTATGATCTCTATATTGTTGTTTTGTGTTTTTATATGGTTTTATTGTTGTTGTTTATATTTTTTTTTTTTACTGTTTTATTGTTTTTGCATATTCTGTGGAAGCACTTTGGGAAGCCACTGGCTGTTTTAAAGCGCTATATAAATAAAGCTGACATTGACTTCATATAGTAATTGGAGTACACGAAAAAGACTTAGTAGACTAAACTAGATATATATAACAAGAAAACGTGCTATTGTCATCTTATGGAGAGAATTCAGTGTGATTCATGTGTCTGCCCACTGAGTTTACACTAGTAAAGGCAGGCCAGGGCCAGTGATTCAGCATTAAACCGCGCAGCCGTCTGTGACTGCCTGTGTGCTCAGGCCTGCATGTGTGTGTCCATGTTTCTCCTGGCTTAGTGACTGCACTCTTTCACTAGCGCATTCTTATCTAATCAGTACGGATTAAGTATCATGTTTACCTTCTCAAAAAAAATACCTGTTGGTGGCATTCACTTAAAAAGCTGTTTTCTTAACCTGTCCCACGTTTTAACATTTTTAAAATACAGGTGAAATACAATCTGTAAAAACACTATAAAGCAAGAACATTTCAGAACATTTTTGAGACACCGCATCATATTATCTTTTTGCTTTCCCACCTGTTGAAGCCAAGAATGGGTTGACGACTGGTGCAGGCTGAGCTGGTTTGGTCACCAAAGAGTCCAGGTTGACCAGGGCGGCATTGGGGCCCAAGAAGGACTCTGGAGTCTTTCTGGTTGGGTTTGTGGAGATAGAAGTAGATGTGGGCAGAGGGTCGAAGAGGTCCAGGCTGCCGCTGCTAGCCAGGCTGACCTGGGAGGGGAGTGAGGATGCTATGCCCCCATCACCTGAAGAATGAGAGTAGAGCAGCAGTTGTACTTTACTGATGGCAGACTTGAGTGTGAATAACTTCTTCTCATCTGAACTTGCGATGCAGACACCACTACAACTCTGTTATAATGTAGACACGGTTTCGGTACCACATCTCAAATATTTTTTTGTCTTATTCTTCTTGTCCACTCTTGATTTCTGAAAGTCACCATCTCATTAGTACACACAAGTGTACCCATCTGCACATGAGCAACCACATTTGCATTTACTGTAAAATAAAAATGAGCTGATGCAATAAAATGATAAGAAGATGCTATTATGAGAGAGGCTGTTTGTTATAGCAGCAGTGGAGACATTCATTAATGCACTTACAGACACACAAACTCAGCATGCCAGTAACCACACAAACAAGGAAATGTCAAAGATGACAACTGTCACAGACCAGGAAGTTAGAGCATCGCTAAAAACCATGATAAGATCAGACTGTACTAATGTGTATTGACTCCCTGTAAGTGTTGTACATTTTACCAGAGTTGAACACTGTGCATGACTGTATCAGTAGTTGTGTTTGTGATGAGGTAGAGCAAAAGTCTGACACCAATGTCACCCTCCCACACTTAGACACTAGAGAAAACAGTTAGACCTGTGCCAAACTATTCGTGGGAACCCTCTCAGAAAACACCAACCTGAATGGAGTTGTGAATGGGTTTAATTTAAAAAACAACTGCTTTTGATTTAGGTGCACAAGACAAGTATGACAACAGATCTGAGAGGGTTTCAATAACGGGATGAACCAGGTCTAAAATGTATTTAGCAATGCACACATAAAAGCAGCATCAGATTACACCACAGTGATAAATGAAACCAGACCTGAGCAAACAGCTAATTTCCCACCATTAGATATAATCGCTGCAGAATTTTGATTTCATTTGCGGTTCCAACACTGTCTTTGCTCACGTCTGGTGGTATTTACATACAAAAGACAAGACATGTGTGTCTGTGCCCTGCAGAAACATGTATGTCTCCAACAGGCATCTTTTCAGACACTGAGGGGAAAAACAACACAGACTCCGTGTCATTAGAGAGACAAAGACAGGGTGAGTACCAGTGGGGACAGAGGAGGAAGAACGCAGGCTGTCAAACTCTGAGAAGTCTTCTTTGGACGTACCATTGGACGCACTGAACAGGTCAAAGTTACCTGGAAGGAGACAATGCATACATACACAGGGTACACACACACACATTCACAGAGGGCACACGAAACCACATTACCAGACAGCAGACACGCACACACAAAGACAGATGGAAACAGACAACACAAGTATGAATGAGTATGGATAATTTGGTAAAGTAACCGATACAAATGAACACAATAAAGCAACTCAAAGCATGCAGACGGGCATAAACATGCGGGATTGCGCAATGTTTGAGCATAAAATTTGAGTCTTCGAGTTATTAGCCAGCCAGTGATTAGGTGTAATTTTTCAGTCTTAAAACAGAGAAAATGTAGAAATTCATTGTTTCCGGATGGCAATATAACAACCTCCTTGGTGGATGTAAAGTGGAGTTTGTAATCAAATCTCTAGTAATTGAACTAATCCGTTTTCCCTCATGGTCACCTGTGTTGGAAGTCTTGGGGCGGGCAGCTGCAGAGCCCCACGGGTCGGACGCTGGAGTGGAGTTTGCTGCCCAGGGATCACTGCCCTTCATGGGTGGGACAGAAGGAGGTGCACCCCATGGGTCCACTGGGGCTGCTGGTTTAGGGGCAGAGCCTGAGGAGACAGGGGGAGGTTTAGTGACGGGAGAAGGGTAAATGTAAGGACAAATGGGGATGCTGAAGTTCAAATGTAATGTGCTGACCCCCATTAGGCTCATTCATGAGACAGCTGTCACCCTCCTTCTCACTATTATGATTCCAGTCTGCAGTGTAGCTCCATACACGTTAAACATTATTACGAGATAATCTACATTTCAGGTCAATCTCACTCCATACACATGCTCCCACTCTCTTCAGTCTGAATAGGGTATTACATCTCTTACTCCCCAAGCCTCCCTCCCTGCACCGACAAGCCTCCACACTCCTTTCCTTCACAATATCATCCTCTAACACCCTCCCCCTTCCTCTACTCTCGGTGCAGTAATGTTGCTGGGCCAGTGGAGCAGCATTCCTATTTAACAAAGAGTCACAGTCCTACGAGCTGCAGGTGGAGAGCAGAGACGCCTTTCACACACACACACACACACAAAGGCACACACACACAGTGAACTAAGTCGATACTTCTCAATGATGACAGTACGTATGTGGATATCGTACGATGTGACCATTCATGTGAGTAGCTATGCGTGTACCATAAGGCTGCCATGGGTCTGCTGAAGGGGCGGCAGCTCCGGCTCCAGCACCAGCTCCAGCCACAGCTCCAGCTCCAGCTCTGGCCCCTGGGCCCCATGGGTCAGCACTGGCACCAGGCTCTGGAACATCCATTAGATCCATCAAAGACGACTGTGGCTACAGAGAGAGAGAGAACATGTAAGAAAAACAATGCGACAGGAGACTGGATTAAAGAAAAGAAAGCCTTCAGACAATTGAGGAAATGTACAAATGCAATGAGTAAAGATACAGAGGGAACAGAGAAGGAGGAAAAATGTAGAAAGGACCATCTTCTGGCCATTATCTACTATAGTACAAATACTGTTCAAACATAGGGATAGCAGATGTCATTATATATTGAAAAAAAAACATGAGCCACGGTCATGCAGGCCTACTTCTTCTACACTTCAGCTCTGTCTGCCCTCAAACTCCAGCCAGCCAGCTATTCAGGCAGAATAATGACGAGTTAACTAGGCAGTCTGCAGCCAGTTAGTGGTTTCATTACTGCTACTGAAGGAGCAGACAGGGTCAGGCAGAAAAAGAGGACAGGGAGAGACAAGATTATTTCAGGAGCGTATTTATGATAATTGAATAACTGAGTCACCCCAGTCTCTACGATTGTATACATTTTTACCTCTCTCTTCTTCTTGGCCAGTTTTGCTGAGCCAGGACCTTCCTTCTTGCTCTCCTCCAAGGCCATCTGTAGTCTCAGGTCGTCCCCTCTGCGTATGCGCTCCTCCTAAACACACACACACAGCACAGTTAGCATTAGCAGCACATTTGCAACTTCTATCATTTCTTCTTAAAATGTAGATTGAGTAGTTTTATGACAGCATGACATTTGCAGAATTGGTGCCTAATCAAAGCTACTTTTGCACCTAATTTTTCTTTTAATATTTTGCCAAAATCAAGATCATTTGCCTTCTAAACCCATGTTATTGTGTGTTTTTTTAAACTGTCAAAATTGCACCATTTGTCAGAGCAACAAACTGTAGAATCCTCAGATTTTTTAACTTTGCAATGGTTCTTGAACCAATCGTATGTTCATATGAAAATGTAACCAAATTTAAGGCTAAAATCATAATTTTATCAACATCATTTTACTCAATCTCTCATTTAATAATTTGGGATTTAAAAATAAACCATGTGCACAACAAAACAAGTTTCGTGCTTCTTCGTAAAACTAAGAAGCCACGATTGACTCAGCGGTGACCAACGGGACTTCAGGGGCTTTTTGGCTGAGCTGGGCTGAACTGCAGGCTGTGTTTACACAGAGCAGAGAGAAGACAAGAATGGAAACAATTTACAAAGGTAAGTGCTAAAATATCTTGGGTATGTAGAGCCACCATCTTTTTCCAGCATTGATAACACCTATGAGCACTACGAAGAATGTTGCCTCAAAGTTTTTTAAATTTTTGTTGTTGTTCTTTTATGATTTATCCCATTATAATTTTGTTATACTACATAAAATACATTTTTGAGTTCTCTCTACTTCTACCCATGGTTGCATTATTTCCATAGAGGTGCAGGACTTTATGTTGCCGTGAAAAATGAAAAATCACAGTGAGTAAAAATGTGGCAGGAGCAAAAAACACCCAGAAACTGCTTGGGGTCCAGAGAGTTCATTGATGCAGACTTTTAATTTGTTTACTGGAAACAGGCACACAAAAAGAGAAGAGAAGAAATGGCAAATATGGATTCTGCCATGTTGGCATATGCCACAGTGACCATGTATATGTACCTGCTCGGCAGCTTCTCTGCTCATGGCGAGCGCAAGTTGCAGCTGTAGCTCCTCCTCTCCGCTGGTCTGAGGTCTGGCCTGCTCCAGCTCTGATCCCGCATTGGGAGACGTGGCTAAAAGACACAAAATCTACGTTAACATCACTGCAACATGGGAAGCATCACATACTTTATTTATTGTAGACAGTATAATGGCTTTGGACATTCTCTGCCTTAATCCTCCAAAGCCAACTGCTGTTACAATAAACACAATCACACATTTTGGACTAGTAAAACAAGCCGCATTTCATTTACACTGTATAGAAAGTGCAGTGTGTTTGTGTGAGCATGTGTGATTATGGGTCTTCAGTGAGCATGTGAGGAACGACAGTCCATTCAGCTTATTGGATTAGGTTCGGGCCATGTGGAAGCACAAAAAACACAGACACTGCACGTGGTGAGCAAACATACACACACACGCATGCCATCTGGCCAGGAGAAAGACATTACAACACGTATAGACGTCATCAAGGTAGCCTACGCTGTCTGCTTTAATTCAAAGTGTGACTGCGTGTGTTTGAGCTCGGAAACCAAAACGCTGTTGTTTCCATAGGAATTACCATATCGGCCATCTTCATTTTGGACTTTTCTCTGTCACACCTTCTACTTTTTTATTTTTGTGTGAATGCTGTGGGTGTGCAAATGTGTCTTTACAGTTTTTAGTCTGCTTAATTGATGATTTTCTATGTGATGATTCATATGTAGAGATGTTTAATAATCCATAATGACCAGTATACGCAGGGAAAAAAGTGACGTGCACAATCTGCCTTGTTCTGAACACAGACCAGTCATGACTTGCTCTGCGGCTGATATGGACTCCCAAACATACTGTATGCACACACACTCACTCAATACTCAGCACATCCTGATCAAAATAATGTATAATGCTACGTTATATTGATATATTCTGAATGGATGAGAAACATACGTAAAGACCTTTTAAAAAAAAAAAACACTGACTCAAATATGACGTGGGGAAAGACTGAAGGGTAGTTTCACTATTTGACACGACTAACCATGAAACTTCACGCTTTGACTGACACCCTTGTTTGAAGGTATTTTCAGCATTACATATCACATCAGCAGGTTTTCTATAAACAGTAATTTTGCCACATCAAATGTTTCCACCGTGAGAAGATGGAACAAAAACAGACACTTCCTACAACAAATAACAAGCTTGAACCTTCTGTGAAATGGTTGAAGAAAGACGCTGCCAACCTAATACCCCAATAATATAATGACAGATTAAGTCTATTATTGTGTTGTTAAAATACGAAGCAACATTACAGTTTAATTTCTGCATGAAGCATAAAAAAATGCAAATATTTTGGCCTTATATAAAGATCAGTAAATTGAATTAAAAAACCCAAACTGCCTGTGAGACAGCACCAATTCTCTCCCTCTGTATAATCCCACACTAACTCCAAGATGTTGAGATAGAGACTCTGTGGGGGCATGCCATCTGTTGCAGGACACCACCTTCTTCGAGCTGAAGATAGTTTTGATGACTGTGGCAGTATGTTTGGGGTAATTATCATGCTGAAGACTGAATTTGAGACAGATCAGATGGTACTATGTCATGGATAAAATCTAAACATGTCAAGAGCCAAAACGTTTAGCATAGTACTGTATATTCCTAAAAAAAAATTACTTTATCTGTCTCGCAGCGTCAGCCTTAGATCTGGATCTCTTTGTTCAAGTCTCCACATTTCTCATTTCCTGCCTTACTTGGTCCTTGTCAAACCCATGTCCCCAGTGCTCTGTCTCCAGGCTATGTATGTCCAGGGAAAAGTGACCAGGGGTGAAGGTGTGTTTGTTTAGCTGATGGAACTTGACTCATGGCTTCAACATGGGTTACATGTCTGCCTTAAATAGACAGTGACCACAGCTGTACCGATGCTAACAAAGAGACAATGTAGCCTGAGAGGACATGCTGGATTTATCTGACAAAATGAGCAAAACAAAAACCCCATAAACCCTACTTTGATGTTCCGACAACAACATGCTGTCTTTTTTGTAGATTTTCCAATATCTGTGATTAACTAACACACAAAAGCATCCTTCCATCAAAAGCTGTCTTTTAACAACTGCAAAAACAACAAAAGCAGCATTTTCAGCCACTGAGCTTTAAGACAGGCTGAACTGGCACAAAGCAACAACCAGTGCAACACTTGGTAGTAGCGAGTCTGAAAGACAAATAAACAAAACTCAAAGCCAACTAAAACACAAGTTTCTTGCCCACCACTGTGGGAATGGACCATATATGGGTAGTCACAATTTCTTGGCACTCTGTACGCGCACAGCTCTGCCAGTAAGCAGAAAAATCTCAAAAAGCTTGATTTTCTGGATCAGTCTTCTCCCCATTTCCTCTACCATTTGTCAGCTGTTAAGGAAGTTAATCCTTACCATCTTCATTTTTGTTCCTTCTATGCTTAATGACATTGCAAATTAACAAAATGCTGAAACTAAGGTAGACACTAGAAAAGCACTCGGAGAACGCAGACCTCCGCCAAGCAGCTGTTACCTTCTCAGCTCCATGGCGTATACCTCAGTAAACGACACTATCTCATTTTGTGCTGGTAACAAGCCGTCTGGGCCGCTATCAAAACAGGCATCATGGGAGGCAGTAAACCTTGGAACTGGATCTGTTTATTTGTCACAGACAAGACGAAAACGTACAGCCAGGCGGGAGATACACACAACGCACTTCTCTTCATCTACTACTACTACATTACTCATAAGCCACAGCGCTTAAAGGAGCAGGCTCAGGACGGTAACACAGCTCATTTCCACCCATATTGTGATTTCCACGAGCGGCATTTTCTCATTTTTGGTAATCCAGAACATTACCAACATTTAATCATCTGTTCCTTGTCTCATTATCAACATTTCCTGAAAATTTCAATAAAATCCATTCATAACTTTTCAAGTTATCTTGCTAACAAACAAACAAAAACATAACCTCTGCCTCCTTGACGTATATAAAGTTATAAAGTAAGAAAAATTGATAAGAAACAATCAAAGTGCATAAACTACAAAATTATATACATCTACTGTATGTACAGTTTGGCATTCATCTGAGAAAAGATTGCAAATCCTGAAGCCTTGGCTCATATCAGACCATATACACACATAAACACACATGCTACAATAAACTTGCAGACTTTGGCTTAATGAACTAGTTCTTTGTTTTTTTATATCTGTATTTTATGGGTCATAAACATTACTGAGATAGCAAAACCTGCTTTTGCTATTTGTTGGTTAACCTCGGGGAAATTACAGTCTAAGAATACATTTAGGGTCATTCACATACATGCGCGTATTAATAAATTTATTCAGACACACAGGTGTGGAATGACAGGCACAAATAACTTTCTAAATCATAAACATTAAAAAATAGTATTAAGAATGCAAGAGAAAGCAGAAAAAGAAGAAATCTATATTATATTCATGACATTTCAGATGGTTTGGGCCACTTTGGAGACGAGGGGGTAACACCTGCAGTCACACTTGCATGGCCATTCATTCACACCCTGTCTGGACAACAATACTCGGAAAGTTCGACTGGAATCCCAAAAATCCCCCCCCCCTGGAAACTCCCACAGCGATAGCCCAGCCTGGCTCCCATTGGCCCGCCGCTCCATCACTTTTCTCCACTGATGACTCAGCTGCTGGAGCTTCCGCCTATGAGCCGCACACTCAAACATAACACAGGAATGTGGGCCACAAAGTAAAAGATGAAGGCACACACCGTCCTTCACGCAAGATCCACGCAAACCACATGCATGGCCAGAGACAGATACACACCCATAGGCACGCACACACACACAGTTATCCTGCTGTGTACAAAGGACTGGGGGTCAGAGTGTGAAAGGAAAAGAGGGCAAAGTTCACTCTTTCATTCCATTTTCACTCTTCTTACCCCTCTGTCCCTTACCCCATTTCCTCACTGTGATTTCAGCTTCTTTTCAACTCTAGCTCCCTTTCACTCAATCATTCATTCAGCCTGTTTGAACTCAAACTCCCAATCAGCTCTTTTTTTTTTGGTTTGAATCCAGTTAAGAAACAACAAGACAATCATCACATATAACCAAAACACGTCACCAAGTGCACCTAAATAATATTTGTTCACTTACAGAGTGACCCTGCTTAGATTACACCTCTGAGATTCAATAAACTGACCCTTCGTGCCCTCTGTCTACCCTGCCACACTGTCTGTCACTGCCACTCTGTCTCTAGAGAGAAATGAGTGTATCATTGAAAAGAGGAGCAGATTCCTCTGTCATGTGGATGAAAGATGATGGAGGGGGGGGCTCTCCTTCCTCTTCTGTGTGCATGTGAGAGAAAGACAGAGAGAGCTGAGGAATGCAGCCCTACTGCAGGACTGCAAGCCAGAGACAGACCAGGGGGAGGGGCAGTTTTCAGGATGTAGGCCAAAGTTACACCAACTGGGACACAATAACAATAACCGAGTACATTTGTTGCAGATGAAACGAGCCGTACGTGTTTGTATGGTAACTGTATGCTAATACTCACAGCCGTGGTAGGAAGCAGGCGAGCCCTCTGATCTGCCGTACTCTTCGCTATAGGAAGTGGAGAGGTTGGGCTGAGACGAGCCTCGGCCAAAACCCATCTGACTGCCGCCTGTGGACACCTGGGCCATACGCTCTTTGGTCTTCAAAGCCTGAGACCTAGCAGGATGAAAAGGATAGCAGTATATGTTAAACCATCTTGGCTCAAGGGAAGATTCTTAAAACCTTTAACATTGGTACTTTCTTATTTCACAAAGTATATTTTTGCTTATTGATCTGTACTTATGGGGCTGGTGACTTTACTCTTTCAGCTGTAACAACCGAATGTCCCCTCAGGGATTGATAAAGTATTTCTGGTCTATTCTATACGTCTAGCGTGAAGTCCAAAAGGACAAAACATCAGTCTGAGGAGCTCTTCAGATGAAATTTATTACCAAAACCACCCTGAATATCAGGGTTTCAAATGGTTTCAAATTCTAAAATGAAACCAAAATTAGTATGAATCTGCTGAAAGTACTGAAAAACCCTCATGTTTCTGAACCTTGTAAATGACCAACCAACATCATAATAGAATGGCATGACGGATCAAGTCTTTACAGCCAACAGGTGTGGGAAAAAATTAGCATAATCCAAAGCTTCCAGGGGAAAAGCTACATAACTGTACTTATATCATAACAAGCAGAACTCTAGTAATACAGAACCAGTATCTAGTAATACAAAGCAACACAGCATTATGTATTTGTCAGCTTTTATTACATATGTTGTAATAAAATAAAAACGCACCAATCATAGCTAAACATTTTAATGCCAACAGTCTGCAGAGCAATTCTACTGCACATTGAATATGTGCAAAAGTCTGGTACGGTTCAGGTGTGGTTTGGTCGACCTTGCTAGGTTTCACTGCCAGTGCTGAACAGCAGTGCAGTCAGCAGAAACAATGGTGAATAAAGTCTGCTGCCTCGACCAACGGCATGTAATTCGAAACACTGGCTCCACGGCTGATGATTCAAATCCTCAACTTTTAGGGGGCCACAGGGGAGGGGAGGCTATCACCGTGACATCTGCAACCCCACAGAATCAGGTATCACTTGGTAAACTCAGAGCTTGGCACGGCCTTGTACAGTATTTTAGTCTCAAGGACACAGCAGGGTGTAAATGTTCACTCAACTCATTTAGAAATACAAGATGAATCCTAAGATGTTTACTACTCCCTGTCTATTCAAATTTAAGGCTCTTACCTCTCCCCTTTAAGGCGGTCCTCATCTTTGAGTAGGACCACTAGCTGCTTGCTTTTCTCCCTGACATTGATGCCCTGGTCTTTGCCGTCTCTGTCAATGTACTGGAAATCCTTCAGAGTCTGGATGGCGAAGATGTTCTCTTTGCACTGCAACGCCACTCTCTCTGAGCCCGTCTTGATCAGGTAGTCGAGCAGGGTGAGCGCCTTGTAGACGTGGCGCCAGTTCTTCCCGTGGTCGTTGAGCCGTTTCCAGATCATGTTCATGATTTCACTGAAGGCCACCACGTTGTACGTAAGGTCTGCGATCTCAGACATGAGAGAAGATGACGGGCCCCAGGGGTCATTAGATGTGGCCTCTCTGACTTTCTTCTCTGCTTCAGAGTAGTTGTTAACCATGTTCTTCATCTGCCGGCGGATGGTGCTTGACATGGTGGCGGTGAAGATGGGACAGACAGGAAGGAGAAAAAAAAAGTACACTCTCACACAGGAGAGGAGCTAGAACACAGATAGTGTTTGGTAATGTGTGTGTGAGCTTCAGGTGAAGCTTGTGTTATGTGTCCGCACGTCTGTGTCCTTTTTCACGACGTTAATCTTTTCGTGTAAAAGTGTGTGTTTGTTTATGAGGCTTCTCCAGGCCAGTGCAGTGTTCCTGAGTCCTCTAGAACAGCGTCTGTTAAAACCATCTCCACACACACAGCGCAGGCTGCACACATGACCATGCCATCACCTGGGAAATAACAGACAAATAATAGGTTAACTTAAAGAAAACATATGGAAAAGGAGAAGGAAATTCTAGGTTTTAAGCCAAGAAAAGAACACTAAGAAAAACTTACTTCAAATCACTTTCTGTAAGTAGTTATACTGATCTGTGCTATATCCCCTCAATATGTTAGACACTACAGATTCTTAAACGTCTGCACTACAGTCTTGTGCTAACCTCAGTGTCTTTGATGAAGCTGTTATTGTAATACCCATTCCCACAACTAAACAATTCGATTGTGCTGATTTGTATTTATAGGAGCAGCTGTAGTGCCTTCCTTTTTGAAACTAGACAAACAACATGTTTCATAGTTTCACACTTAGATAAGCAATTTCCATGCCTGCCTCTTTCACATTATAAAAGGTCCCGGGTGCTGTGTGACCAAGAATTGTGTTTCCATTTTATAATCTCACTTGAGTTTACGGTAACTTGACACAATGGCAAATTACAAGGCAGGGTAGTCAGGTCTGTGTGGTCATGCTATTCCGACGCTTTTCAGAAGTCTTCAGGTGGTGAGTTGCTCACTGGGTGGGCCGAGGACAATCAACGTGTACATACGCAGCACTTGAAATTCAAACACGTACCATACAAAAAAAGTCTATAGCACTGTATTTTAGATTCACAAAACATCTCAATTCTGAGTTGCCAATTTATTTTAAGTAAATACCCAAACCTAAAACACTGTAAATGTTAAGTTGTTATTGGTTCCGACAACAGCATATTCAAAGTAGGCACAAAAACATGAGCTAACTTTAGCAGAGCTGAATTTAAAGTGTTGCTAATCTACTTTCAGACGAATTCAAGCATTACTCTCAGACCATAATGCATCTTTATCTATATTCTCTTGCAGCACCAAAGGACTAACAGTAAAAATGTGTTTCCAGCCTTCGGTGGGTGGCAGGGGAGCTAAACCATTTCCAGTCTGATGATGACTAGAGGAGTGACTGATGACGCCTCTGTCCTTGCTTCTCAAAGATCAGCAGCCCGGCTACTAATCACTTCCTGGCTGACACACAGACGAGTTTGGATAGTGGGTGGAGACTCACAGCTGTGCACATCCGACTTCCATGTGAAACCTTTTGACCAAGAAACACTGGGTCTTACGAAATACACATTTACAGTCATGCATGTCCTGATTGCCGAGTCATGTTCTTAGGTTTAGGTGACAAACTGCTGCTTGGAAATGTCATATTCTTCTGATACAGTTTAAAGTCAGGTGGAAAAGACAGCATACTACCTTGAACAAATTAGATTTAAATCATTCTTCTCAGTAATAAATAGCAGTTACATTTTCCTGTGCCCGCCGTTTCCCTGCGTACCATCCAGGGAGACCTCTGATGACTTATCATATTCGGTAATCCGATCTCTGCACCAAGCGTGCACCAACAGGCCCCCACAACCAAGTGCTTCCACAAAGAGACAAGTGTTAAAAGTGATTATATGTCTAGGCAGCAACAATTCCATTTTTTCCCCCCCAGTTTTCACAGTAGCAAGCAGCCGCGTACACTGACACTTGCGATTGTTTCGGAGAGCTTCCTGCCTCGCAATGCCATGGAAAGACAGCTGCTGGTGGTGGACGAGGGCGAGGAAACGAGGAGTGCGAGTGTATTTGGGGGATAAGAAAACAACTTGGCACATCCCATAAATTCACTTAACGCCAGTGAAACGTGATTCCTGTGAGCATGCCCCCCCCCCCC